>CABFWB010000513.1:91181-121914 GCA_902151455.1 Timema bartmani
AGGGCCAGTTTCATAGTCAGATTTAGTACGCCTCAAGTGCGGCGCTATACTAAATACAAGACGTCACCTACCTGAAATTGAATGGAATGGGCCAGTTTCATATGCGAAACTGGCCCATTCCATTTTGCTCTAGGTAGGTGTCGTCCTGTATTTAGTATCAACTCGCACTTTAGGCTTACTAAATCTGACTATGAAACTGGCCCTTAGTCTGACTATGAAATATTAGTATAATCAATACATATGCGTAAAACCCGAACGGCTAGTAAGTAATGTAATTGAAGAAATAAAACCTAATGTCTTTATCTTATGATTGTGATGTTTTAAAAAAAAATCTCCCAGAGTATTGTAATTTATAAAATAGATGTCGTCTAAATGTTGGTAGTGCTATATTTTTTTTCCTTAAGAAAATCCTCCTTAAATCAATTTTTAATCTAATTCCACCCAAAGTTCCCGACGTGAGTTAGACTATTGTTGCAGTGTGTTGTCTGCTACACCGTACTGGGGTCAATGAGCCCTCGCAGCCTTGAGGCTCAGACTGACTTTCTCTTCTCCCACACACGCCTCTCGGGAAGCTGTCATCTGCTCAGGGCAGATCACTCCCTCCCTCCACCCAAACCCCCTAAATAGGCAACCAATTACCAGCTAAAAAAAGTGGGTGTGGGTAAAATAAAAGTGCCTAAACGAATCGATTTTTTTTTGGCGGCAGTCTTTGTTGACATAAATATTTTATTTACTAATTGGTTGCCCGGCGTAACTAGGCTTTTCCGAAACAGCTATTAATAACGGGGAATCCCCATATTTTCCAGGCAAGTACCAATGCCTTATAGTTCCTTAAAATACACTTTTTCATCCTGTTCCGACACAGCCAGGAGGTCGATATTCGATAGAAATTAGAAACCAACAGCACTTTTAAATAAGGGTTGTGTGAAACTTCAAAAACTTTGATTTCACTTCGAATATTTATCAGGTTTAGTTAGACATGGATTAAATAAGAACACGTGTGTTTCTGCTGAATAGCAGAAGTTAATTAAAATTAAAATAACAGTTTTCGCACCCGCTTCGATGGCCGCATGATATAAGGCGCTACTCTCACGGTAGAATAGACTACCGATGACGGGGATATTGAGGTTCGAATCTAGGTCAGTTGTATTGAGGGTGGTTTTCCAAAATGTTTTTCCACTCTATCTCTCCCCCCCACCCCCCACGCAAATGCGGGTCCACTTCCTATAAATATAACCTTCCTCGTCCATAAAACATTCGTGTAGTTAGTACGAACGGGTAGTAGGCCTAATACGTGGTGTTAAAAATAAATAGTTTTCGTACAGATGAGTCGACGAACGTTGCTCGTGAGTCTGATAAAATCTTCAACGCTCACTTTAGCACATTGATTCTCAAACTGTTTTTATGTTGTACCCCTTGGCCATGACTAAAAGTATAATGTACCCCCTACGATAAAAAAAACAATCCCAAAATGGCAGGTCAAATGAAAAATGTCAAGTAATCAAAGCAGAAAATTTCCCTCAGTCGTCTCGAATACTTCCCGTCACATTAATTTTGGTTCTACGCCCCGTTTGGTTTTCTAATATTTATTCCAATTTTCCCTTGAGAGATAGATTACCCACGTACCCCTTGAAAGTCACGCACATACCCCTGGGGGGCATGCGTATCACAGTTTGAGAACCACTGCTCTAGCCCAATGTTCCGCAACACGGTGTTAAAAGTAGATCTAGTAAAGTTTCCAGCTGTCAAATAAGGTTCGTCACATGAAAATACACTGAAAGATAACAGTCTTCCGTTGCCAGATTAGGGCCCTACTCCGAAAACTTCATGGCGTCAGCCCGCAATTGAACCACATTGACCGAGTGGCTTCCGTCCGTTGGTGAAGATAGTGCCAGATTCTACGGATACACTATGGAGTAATTTATAAGAAAGGGTCATAGTGTAGCCCATTGATGGGCAAAGTACGGCCCGCGGGCCGGATTTAGCCCATGGACAGGTTCAATACGGTCCGCAAAAGCATTCCAAATTCCGATAAAAAAAATATGGTAACCAAAAACAAGGAAAAAAATCCATTTCGCACTCTTTTGTTTTAATTTTAATTTTAGAGCTTAGTCACCAGTGTCAGTCTACAAAGAATTTAATATTTCCCGACATTTTACCTCTAAGAATTAACTCCACTTCTGAGAGTAACCTCGTTCCATTTGGAACCAGACTATGAAAGACTTTTAGAAGAACAGCTCCACTCATCACACATTCCTTCATTCAAGTATTGTAAGTATCAGTTTATTAAAGTATTTGTTAAATAACGTAGACAACTCACATTGTATTAGAATTAGATATCATTATAATACAAACCCATTTAATAATTAATAGGACTTAATTGTACAATAGTTTTGTAAAATGTACCATTGTAACTTTTTAATCAACTGTGCTGGCCCGCCTGACGTTTTTATTTTAGCCCACCTCCCTAAAAGTTTGCCCATCACTGACTGTAACCCATCAAATTAAGAATGCTCTCTTTCTGGTTGAAATCAGTGCCAATATTAAATTTTAACGACAGTCACTATCTTTTTTCACCCCTTAAGGGGGCCGCTTTGGTAAGTGAGAAATGGCCGCGCAGACGCTCAGCTTTAACGCAATATTTAACTCTATGTTATTTCAAAATATGGTTCACGCCAAAATAATGTAGAGCTATTCCAACATGACTCATTTCCTTACCAACCCTATAGAATGAGTTTTATTAATAGAAATAAATGTGTGAAAATGTGACACTAGCCCATTTTCAACGACATTTTAATCATATTTGTAGAGCTATAAGACTAGGCTTGATGAAAAAGGCCTCTAGATTCAGCCTTCCTCTAACAATTACAGTAATTCCTTGATAGGCTCAAAATAGAAACATTTTAAGATATTTGAGAACTAGCAGCGAGCTTTCCTCTTTACCTTGTGATAAGAAAGTTCCTAGTTTTACTTCCCTGCTTTGTTATTGACATAACAAAGGGTGGTTATAGGTGAAGGGTGAAAGGAAGTATAAGCTTAGACAGAATAGAGAAGTAGTTCCAGAAAACAACACTGACCATTGTATTTTAAGCCACATGGCCCGACAGCGATTGATGCTTTCTCGCTGACAGAGGCGGCCACAGGATGAAGAAGGTTGATTCTTAGAAATTACGTCAGCATTCGCCTGTGTAGATGGTTGAATACTTCATCATAGACCCTCTTCCTTCCCCTCATAACCTCTCAGATTCAACCCCCCCCCCGGATCAGGAATCCTAACCACTAGCCCAACCATACCAATCGTGGGAACGAGAAGCTATTGTCCTTTTGTCAACGGCATCTAGAGGTGGTCAAAGTCGTCATCATCGTCGTCTTCAGTGGATCTGCTGACCTATATTTCGGGCGGCTTACTCCTCTCGGTGGTCCACAATTGTGCCGGTGACGTCATAGCTCGCTGAGAAAGAGGGGGAGGGGAGGGACCTCCGCATGAGCGCGCGTGGCCAGATGGAGTGGGTCACTCCAATTCGGAAGTCCGGAGTTCGACCCTTCCGCCTACTCCCCTCCCGAATGCGTCGACAAATTTCAAAGATACGATTAATTTAATAGAAAAACAAATTCCGGAATATCTTAAAGAGGGTCTTCACCCGCCTTCTGGAGGGTTGAAACTTATTGTGCAGATGTTCAAACGCCTCGGCTTGTTATTGGAAATTATTAGGGGGAGGTGGGAGAGGTGCGAAGGTTACTTTTCAAATGCGAAGTGAAGCTTGAAACATGCGAAGCAGAGTCAAAGATTGGTTGATGTCACATAACACTACACTTTCAATTTTTATACGCCTAGGTACTAGTTGCGCTAATGGATTAGGAATGGTGAAGGTTACATTTGGAGGAATTGTAGGCTACCCGAATTTGCGTAGAGATGGAGAGAGAGTTGGAAACCCACTCTTAGTAAGCCCGACCGGGATCGAACCACGATCTTCTCGTCATCAGCAGTCTAGTCTACTGCGAAGATAACGCGTTAGACCACACGTCCACCGAAGCGGGTATTAAAAAAACAACTATTCATTAAGTCCATCTTGTTAAAGAGAAAGGTGTAGAAAAAAACAACAAAGCACGTTGTATTATTTTATGGTGACATATCTGAATTTAATTTTGTTTACGTTATAGATGCAATTTATTTGTTGTTAATATACTGTTTAGTCATCATCATCATCAACTGTTTCCAGCCTGTGGCCAGGTCAGTTTAGTAAAATATCTCCATCTTCCACCTTTAATTTATTCCATTACTCTCCTCTCACTTGCACACTTTCTGTTATCTGCTCCTCCAATCTCTTTCTTGGGCCTCCCTTGTGGTATTTTCCCTACATACTTTGGCATACTATCTTTTTCCATCCTCTGTTTAGTAGCCGTTCTGAAAAATATTATATTATGTTAAAATGAGTAACTTTTAATGAGATATTACAAATATGTAATATAATATATCAAAGTTTTCTTCTTCCTTCGAAATTTTTCGAGGATGATAAGTTTATTATGTGTGTCTAAGTGAATGAGGTTTGACATTTGACTTCAACTTCGACCTTTCGAAACATCGCACACCCATAGAAAATATGGTTTACAACAAAAAATGAAGTTAAATGATATCAACAGATGTATTAAACCTTTTTTGTTCACGTACTCTCAGATATAATTTATCCTCAACTTTGTACCCCTAAAGGTGTTTTTTTTTGTCCTCGCGTCCTACTAATTGTTCGGGTATATGTAAGGAAGGAGGAAAGTTGAAATTTGTGGAAGTGTAGCCGTATTTGCGGGGAGGGAGAATGGGAAACCAGTTTGGAAAAACCACTCTCAGTACACCCGACCAAGATTTGAACCTTGATCTCCTTGTCATCTCAAGTCTAATGAGTTTAATCTACTTCAAGAGTAGCGCGTTTGATCACGCAGCCACCGAAGCGGGCTATTTTTAATTCCTTAGCTTGATTGTAATCTAATGGCATGGGTTCTAGTCGTTGTGGCTGCCCTAAATGTCAAGATAGAATACAACTCATAGCCTTTATTGCTATAAAATAAAACAAATACATTCTCCTAGGTCTTAGGTCGTTTTTCAATAGAAGCATGTGGTCCTCTGCAGTGTGCTGCGATCTTGTGACCATTGGACCAACTTCACTTTCCCTTTCATTGCCTTGCTACTGCAAAATATTGTCGCCTCAGTAATGTGAATAGTTATTAACAACATTTATTTAAATTTGTTAATATTATCTCAACTTTTCTCTCATTAGAATAAACAAACATGGTGACAATTTACTAGAACACCCTTTCGAATGTTTTCTGTAGCGAGTCAAAATATAAATGTTGACTGAAATAATAATATACCTACATAATTAGAGTTCTAACATTATGTTATTTTTTAGCAATCTAATTTACCTTAATGTGGAGTTGTAGGGGACTCGATAAAAGACAGTGTTTTTGCAGTTTTTATGACAATTTGTTTTAGCAAAAATAAATCAAATATTGCTCCAGTAGAAATATAGAGTTTAATTTTCTTCCCGCGGTGATACCGACAGTTGTTGAATATCTGTCATGAGCATAACGACATTAGATAAGAAACCTTTTAAATTAAGAGAAAAAGTTGTCATTAAATTTCAGGTCACCCTTGACAGATTTACAAAAATTTTGAAGTCACCATGGGAAGAAAATTAAATTCTTATGTTTCGACTGGAGAAATATTGTTTTTATTTTGACTAAAAAAAGTTTTGCTTTAAAAACTGTAAAATCACTGGCCCCAATATTTCATGTCTTGATTTACAAAAATGTTTAATACTCTATTACCTAAATGCATTTGGTATAAAATTAGGCTCGAACCATAAATCTTATCGAAGCTGTAGTTTTACGCAGTATTTACTTTACAACAGTGAAATTGGAATCAGTTAAATAGTTTTTTTATGAACTTAAGTGTTCTCAAAACAAGATTTAACGGAATGACTTTGCATCGTATATTTTATAATCGCTATTTCTTTGATTATCTCGTAATAGTTGCTATAGTAATAAAATATGTAAGTTAATTTATTGAATTAAGTACAAAAACATCACTTCTGGGTTTGGGGCCGTACGTAATTTTATTTAGCACCGCATCTCACTACCCGTTAGGGTTATAAACATATTATGTACTTAATTATGCTAATGTGTTTGGAATGAGGAAGATTGAACTAAGAGGAAGTGTAACTTCATTTGCATGGAGGGAGAGTGTAAAACCATTTAGGCTCATTAAACCCGAGCGGGATTTTAATCCCAATCTTCCCGGAATTTGAAGTCCAGTCTAGTGCGAAAATGACGGCTTAGATCATGTGGCCACCGAAGCGGGTACATGCAGCAATAAGGGAGGTAAAGAGAATATGTAATGTTCTTAGATAAAACTGGTCAGTGGTAGGATAGGGGAGCATCTCCCCCCCGGAATGATATTGCCCTCGTCCCTCCCTGGACTTAGTTTATCCCTATTGAGGCTTATTCCACTCCCCCCTATATTCACGAAAATGTATCTAGAATATGGCCTTGCATTAAACTACAAATAACTTCCAAAGTATCTAATTTTAAAATGCAGGCAAGGACCACTCTATATAGCTTCTAGAATCTAGGGGCATTCTATTTTCAACCATTTGCTGGGATAAGGTCCCCAGACCCATCTTTAAAAGCCATATATATTCCTCCTACACAAATATAGTTCCACCAGCATTGTGCCAGTTTATAACGACTTTACAAGAAGTCACAGCTCATTGCGATCACATTTAGTATTAAATTATTCATATATTTAAAGAGAGAAAGAGATTCCCTTCATCAGTTCACGGACGGTCACATTCCTAAGTACTATCCACGCGCCATGTTGCTGCCCTTTTAGAAGGTAAATGTGTTCTCCAAAGCGACATGTGTGTATGTGTGTGTGATAAGGCCAATGACTCGCCCCGGTGCTAGAGAACCGGGCAACGTCTCGTAACGGGGCGGGCGGTGAGAAGAGAGGTGAAGGAAATAAAATGATCCAAGGTCTTCCCCCCTCGCTTGTAAGTGGAAGACCTCGAGCGCGGCCTCGAAGCTCTAGATACTTTGACCCGTACCTTTGGTGCGAGATGAGACAGGGGGTGGTGGGAGGGGGAAAGTCATCAGTCCTTCAGGATGACCCAGGGAGTCCATTCAACATCCCCTACGGTCGTTGGTCTTATGCTTCTGTCCGTCAATGACTACATACAGACTCTTCTCTTTGGTTGCGAGCGGGGGTGAAGGGGTAGGTCCCTGACGTTTCGATGTTCGGGAAAGAGGATTACTGTTAGCACCGCGTCTTACTACCCTTTCGGGTTATACGCACTTACGCTGATGTGTAATGGTAGGGTGATTGTGAGATGAAATGGAGGACCTACAGTTTAACGTGGAATCCGAACCACGGTGGAGGCCTGGC
Organism: Timema bartmani; assembly: GCA_902151455.1. Taxonomy (NCBI): domain Eukaryota; kingdom Metazoa; phylum Arthropoda; class Insecta; order Phasmatodea; family Timematidae; genus Timema; species Timema bartmani. The sequence goes on from CABFWB010000513.1 coordinate 98,617, forward strand.
ATTCCTCACATTCACAAGTTGTGATTAATACACGCCTTGTCAGAGGTGAAGGAAGGGTTTGGCAATCAGATAAATCTGTGCCGGGACCGAGGATTGAACCCCGGACCCTCAGCACAGAGGTCTGACACCTTACTCCAGACCACCAGGTCACCCAAAGCGACACATTTTCAACTCGGGATCAAGTGAGGAGTTGACCAAGATATACTTTTAGCTCAGAACAAAGCCAGCACATACTACCCTACCTGCTCTTTGTTCTGTATGTCATGACTGCAACATTATTCAACAAGGTCATCTACCTCCCCTGCCCTACCCTTCATCACTGGGTGAGATACCATTTTAATATGTCCGTTGATATCGGCATTTTTCTCCCCCTTGACATAAAATTAAACGTGGTTTGTTTACGAGTCGACGGAGTTTCTGGTTGAATGACCTCGAATCAAAGGGTGTGTGGATGGGTTGGGGTGGAAAGGGGGAACGGGAGCATCGTCTGAGAGTCAGAAGGCGATGAAAGCCACTCTGTCCACAAGTGCACTGCACTCGCTCACTGATCGCTCATTTTTTATTGCTACAGTCTGGGATTGTTGGATTCTGTTTCGTTTAGTTGTAAGATGTAGTGTAGGAAAGTGCGTGGGTTTGTGTGAGGAAGAGAATAAAGGGTGTTATACCCGATATCACGTCTGAGGTAGTTTCAATTTAACTTGTTGCACACCTAAGCAGTCTAAGCAATATCGCACTTAGACACTAATGTACTAAATAGAAAGAGAGGAAAGAAAATGAGCAGTTCACAATGGGAAGTATCTTGTTTATCACTGACAACACTTCCTCTCTTGAGTCTACACAATCACTGACAACACTTCCTCTCTTAACCTTTTCTTATTTAATTCTGAAAATTTAAAAATGAGACCTGGACACAGGAATTGAACCCGGAACCTCTGACTAAGTACGCCATTGCTCTAACCACTGAGCCTATCCAGGAATCGTCCCGTGTCCAGGGTCATTCTTCACTCATATTTTAAGGCAGAGTCTAAGATGTACGTGCAGAAATCGTCGGCTATTGCTATTCTAGATAGACACATGCTTCCACAGACTTTTTAAATATACATCCTGGCGGGAAGACTCCTACAGGCCATTGTTGAGACCAAGCCAAATAGCCTGAGTTGTAGGGAGGATTTATAAGAAATACGTTTACGAAAAACTATTTCAAGATATAAATAATAATTTGGTGACATTGTAGGACTATTTTTAGAATTATTTAAGAATTTATGGTTTTTGTTTCAACGTTGTATATTTAGAACTCTCTGAATAAAACGTAAATTCACTAACATGGGAAATTCTATCTAGATCTGCCGTGACGTCACGGGCAGGTAAAGTTCTTAACTGTTGCCAAATCCCCTCGCTCTCAGTTATGCCAGAAGGTGGCGCGCTGGAGTTAGAAAGAGCTACTGGCAACATCGACAAACCAGCGTTGCAAAACTTGACCACAGGAAAACAAGAGAATGACAACGCTGTTTCCCAATATCACCCAAACAGTTCTTTCAAAGATGATATCCAATGTAGAATCCTTCACTAACATACGCGTGATTCATGAAAGAGTGAGATAAAGGGACGACTTTTTGTTCTAAGTAAGAATTAAGTGTGATGTGGTATTTGCGGCCATACCCTGCCCCTGCTCCATATTAATTAATTAATTAACCATATTAACATATTTTCTGTTAGCCCTTGGGGGTGTGGGATGATACATTTTGATCAGGATTTTAAGTTTTTTTACTGCGATTTTTGTTATACATTTTTTTTAAATACAACTTTATAAGATCCCACTTGATCGTTTCCTAAGTGACAAGTTTTATTTTGCGTAACATGTTCACAAGAAAAGACGAGTTCAAATTATATAAAATTTATATATTTTTATTTATTATTAATATGTTTGTGTAATAAAATGTATGTTACTGCAGAATGTAAGGTGACATTATTATGTTACCTTATTTTTTTTAATGCAATAAAAAGCTTTAGAATATAGATTAATTGTATTTCTCCCTCATGACATTGAAAATGTAATAATTTTTACATAAAATTGAAAACTTTGGGCCCGTGGCCCCCAGTAATTAATTTAAGTCGGCGCCTATGCACACGGCAATGTTTTCGGTTGACACAAACCCCAAGGCCACAATTTCCACAAAGCTGATAGAACATGAATTTTATCTTTGGAACGAGTAGGTTCACGTTAATTTTCTGGTCCCACGTTGTAATAAGGTAAACTGTAAAGGAAATGTACCCGCATTTTTGTCCATGGAATACAGTTCATCCGATCGGGCCTCAAATCCTGATCTCCCCATCATAGTCAGTCTGGTCTGATTGGAGAAAGACGCCTTAGACCATTCAACCACAGGTGCAGCTCACAACGATTATTCTCACACTGAAGTATTTCTTATGAAAATGACAGTCCTGAAGCTTCAAAACCATTAAAATAAAATCTTCAATTACCTTAGAATATCAAGTTGTGATCCTGTTTTTTTTTTAATTACTTGATTTGTTAAAAGAAAGCCAAATCTATGTTTCTAAGCATTTACTTTGATATCAAAACTACGACATTTACGAGTTACATTTAAATGAAAATAAGCTTATTTTACCTTTTTTTTAGTTATAAAATTTTAAATACAAGTTTTTAATCCCATAAGGACATGGTGTGATATCTTTCAACTACATTTTGGTCTGAAACATATTTTGAAAACAACAAACCACTAACCCGCTTCGGTGGCCGCGTGGTCTAAGGCGCTACTCTCGCAGTAAACTAAACTACCTATGACGGGGAGATAGAGGTTCGAATCTCAGTCAGGTGTACTGAAGGTGATTTTTCCAACATTGTTTTCCTTTCTTCCTCTACGCAAATGTGGGTATACCTACTCTAAATATAACTATCCTAATCCTTAAACCTATTTGAGTAGGTCTAATTAGTGCATAAGCCTACAACCCGAACGGGTAGTAAGACGAGGTGCTAAGACAAAAAATAACACAAATTTCTGTATGTCTACAAAGCGTATCAGCACATTATATGAAACATAAAAGTATCCTAGCAAAGAGTTGCATTGACAATTCGTTGTACCAAATCTTGTTTGATAATGTGATAGCAATAATTGAATGTAGGCTCAATTTACCATAGAAACATTATTTATACTATAACAACAGTTTACTACTAATTGGCCATCACCAGTTGATTAAATTAAGCATGATAGGAACATATTTTATTGAGCTCAATCTTAGATTTTTTAAATATATTTTAATTCTATATGAAATATGGTTAAAGCAACTTATTATTTTACAAATCGATCTTCCCATAAATCAATTCAATGCACTCGCTTTTATTGCCTAGATCGATACAGATAATCGATTCAAAGCCTCTGAATCGAGCATCGCTCCCTCACTAGCATCGATATGCGTACTATGTCCGGACGGGCGGCGAGACTGAGACATTTTGTAAGGTGTTGGGCCTCTAGGAAATGTATTCTGGGAGCTGACGCAGCTCTTGCTGACTGTTGATATGTCCGGTGCACGTGCACTTAGACGCAGGCTCTGTAGCAGCTGAGCAAGGTCAGTTACATTCTAAATCCTGCATCTCTGCCAAGAGACACCTCCCTTGTGTTATTTGAGAGGTTTATCAAACATTGGTGGCTGGACTACTGTTCGTGTAGACTACACCCAATATCACCTCTGAGGAAATTATAGTTCTTCGATTTCTCTATGTTAAAAGTGGGAGTATAGGAGACGCGAGTTAAGGGCAGTTGTTTTTATTGAAGTTTAAAAAAAAAACTCTTTTTTTCCCAACATAAATAAAATATTGCTACAGTAGAAACATAGGGTTTAATTTTCTTCCCATGGTGATATCAACATTTGTTGAATATCTGTCATGAGCGTTGCGAAATTTGTCTTATATTTAAGGGATGATTTGACAGCACTAAAACAAGAGAATGACAGCGCTTTTTGCCAATTGTAGACTTTCATTCCCCTTACAGATAATATCCATAATGGGTTTGGATCAGGCGTGGATTCAGGAGGGGGAGGGGGGTAAAGGGTCAGTTGACCTCTCTGTTAACGTTAGAAAATAAATACAAAAAATAAAATGGAAGTTAAAATTTTAGAAATAAAATACACTACAGATAAATTATACAATTTTTTTTTTTATTTTTACGCGCAGACACCTCTTCAGCCAGGTCCACATGGGCGTTATTTGTCCACGTCTAATCAATGTTCGATATGACTCACACAAGTGTGGAAAAACTATTCGTTTTCATGTACGAATATTTGTCGTGCATAGCGAGTAACGACCGCATAGAGACGGTAGACTACCACACATCAAAGAAGACTAATAATCGCCTGAGAGCAGTTCATCCACGAATACTGAATATAAAGTATGTGTGGACAGCAGGAGCGGTGGAACTGTGGGGGGACTCTGCCACCTGTAAATTATTTACCCCTCCCTGTAACAAATTACTCCCCTAGATATATTTCAAATCCTCTGATATCATCGATTATAAAGCTGAAAGATGGTCTTAAATGAAATTCCAAATGACTTCTAGATGCATTCTACTGTCAAAAATTTGTCGGAGAAGACCACTTCAAATGACTACTAGACTAGAGGCATTTAACTGTCAGAAAAATTCAGGGGAGGAAAGCTCTAAATAGTTTCCAAGGTCATCCAAATCTCAAAAATATCTAGGGGAGGACAACTCCAAATAGCTTCTAGTTGCATGCCATTTTGAAGAATTTTCAGTCGAGGACCACCCAAATAGTCTAGTTTCTGAAATATTTCCATTTTCAAAATTTTGTCGGTGGAAGACCACTTCAAAGATTATCTTCTAGAAGTATCTAACTATCGTAAAACTTTAAGGTAAGGATCACTCTAAATAGCTTCGAGAAGCATTCAAATTTCTAGGTGAGGAACAAATAGTTGATAAATACTATCTGATTTTAAAAAATTGTGGAGAATGTCCACGGTTTAAAACAAACATAAGATCAAATATGAATGAGAAACTATTAAATGGATTTCAACAGAAATCTAACATTGTAAAAAACAAAGTTATTTATAATTATGACCCCCCTATGAAAATGATCTGGATCCGCCCCTGGTTTGGAGAAATAGTAAACAGGGGCGTGGTAAACTAATTTTTCTAAAGGAGGCCAGAAAATTTTACTATACCTTTAGCCAATAAAAGTTTTTATAGTTATATAATTATGAACCCCCTCAAGAAGGTTTCATCAAATTACAGACCATTCAATCACCGAAACGAGTTCCCATAGTAATATTGTACTGATTTAAAATTTAATATTTTAAATGAAAGCTTATGTAATATAGAACACAGGTTCTTAAGTTTTCTTATTCGCGACCTCAATTCCATTAAACAAAATTATTAGCGACCCCGGGCAATATTGGTTTGGTTAAGATAAGTTTTTACCCGTTTCGGTGGCTGCGTGGTATAACGCACTGCAGTAGGCTAGACTGCCAATGTCCGCGAGATCAAGGTTCGAATCTAGGTCAGGTGTACTTAGAGTGGTTTAAAAAAATGATTTTACATTCTCCTTCCACGCAAATGTGGGTACTTCCTTTTAATATAACCTTCCTAATTCCTAAAACCACTAGCGTAATTAGTACATAAGCGTATAACCCGAACGGGTAGTAAGACATGGTGCTTAAAAAAATTGAGTTTGTTTATGGTCTAGTCTAAATTTTCGATAAAATGAGTCAAATTAATATATATATATATATAGTAATTTTCAATCCTTATCAATCAGATTAAATAAGAAAATTAAAAAAGGTATTTGCAAACAATAACAATTGGTAATAATCATACAAATGTAATTAATGGATGAGCTTGCTTCTTTTGACACAATAAATCCAGTTTTAACAACCACTCTTTTCTTTTAATGGAAGCCATTAGCTTATCTTAGTTAATTATACGAAAGCTTATTTAAAATTGTGTTCGTGTAATCTTGGCGCGGCGTTTAGCTCTGCAATAAATTAAACAAATATGGAATCAAAAGTTACCGTGTTTGATAATCTCAGTGGTGTTATAGTAAATATTTCATTTATTCACGTTTGTTAATGTTTGCTATGGCCCCCAGGATATTTTTTTTTCGTGACCACTGAAGGGTTCATGACCCACAGTTTAAGAACCTTTGATGTAGAAGATGATATGATAAACAACGATCCCAATCCAACATATAGTGTGTCCTTTATTCAACAACATTTTGAACTTTTGTTTAAGAAACGACCAGATTCTACTTTAGTTACCCAAATCTTTGATTTTAAACCATTACACTTTCAGGAAAATAAAAATATTAAATCTTTCAAACATTTTCCCCTCATTTCTTAAAAAAAATTGAATGTAACTACTTTCAACTATTTTTTTGTCAACAGTAAAATAAATTTCAGAATTTGATGGCGCTCCCTTTGATAACCAGTGATTCTAAAGGCTACAGTTGAGATGCCAGCTTTGCAAAATTGACGTATGACACGTAATGGGCCATCTGCTTGTTATTTTTTCTAAAAGGTTATTAACGTGACAATACGACTATATTATTACGGGTGTCCCGACAAATGGTACCAGCGACATTTTATACCACTCGATTATTCGCGACATTTCGTACCACCCTATCTGAAAAGGGTCTACTAATGATTTCAAAATATTTACGATGCGACAAACGGTACCAGTCCTATCTGCTTAGCCTAAAAAAAGAAGCTAATATGTGCAAGCAAGGTTCATTACTGGATAGTAGATAGCTGTGAGAACATCAAAATTTCAGTTAGTGTAAGTTAAATAGTTAGGTTAGATAAGGTTAAGCTAGGTCAGGTTAGGTTAGGTTAAGTTTCAAATAATTGAAACGCTCCACTACCATTGCCATTCTCCTTTGTGACGTGACATTGCGTGTCAGAGGCATCTTAAACACTAATTAAACTAAATTGGCCTAAATGAATTTAAAAGTGAAGCCTAGTACATCTTCCCATCAAGTGGTAGCATTTGTCGCATCGTAAATATTTTAAAGTCACTAGTAGACCCCTCTCAGGTAGCTATCCCCCTGAGTGGTACGAAATGTCGCTGGTACCATCTGTCTCATATTCATTATTACGTATCTAACCAGTAAATTGTCCAACGCCTTAGCTCAGTTAGTAACGTGTTTGTTTACTGAACTAAGGGTCCTGGGATAGATTCCTGGCATGGCCAAAAAAATTAGAATTGGTAAAATGTGCGTTTCCTCTTTCACAGTAATAAACTAACGGCCGGGGGCTGGATGTATGCATGCTAATATAATCAATCGATTCAAAAAGTGCACGTTAAATACACTAGAGTCGCGATCATCCAGCCTTCGATTATCCGGCCCAGTTCTCGGTATTAATGAGTGCGTTTTAAAATAAACTAACCGGTACATATCCACTAGTAATTACTAAAAAAAATCTATATCAAACGCCTTACAACTCTTACATGGGAGACAGCAAAGCATAACTGCTATGCGTGCAGTTGGCGTATAATAAAGTACTATTGCAGTCTTGGTCGGTGTAGAGAGCAGCACTGTTTTGATTTGGCTGGAAACAGAAGCTGTGTCACGGGAGGTGTAGATAACAGGACTGTTTTGATTTGGCTGGAAACAGAAGCTGTGTCACGGGGGTGTAGATAACAGGACTGTTTTGATTTGGCTGGAAACAGAAGCTGTGTCATGGGAGGTGTGCGTGAGGCGTAGCTATGTGAGGCAAACCCATATTGAAAATTATTTACACTCGGATTCAGTATTATCTGACTTTTGCGTTATGCGGACCGGAATGCTGCCACTTTAGGCCGGATAATCGCAACTCTAGTGTACCTCAAATAAATGAAAAATGAAAATAACCATGTAAATTTTTCAAGTCATCCTAAATGTCTTTTCTTTCGGCTCATAACGAAACTAGCACCGCCCACGGACAGGTATTAGATTCTACTAGAGTTGGTATATTACGTAATTAACGTCGCTTTCATGTCTTTGTAACACACTCATTTAAAAAAAAATCGCCACTTTACTATTTTTACTTTTTTGTGTCTCGGCTCTTGGTTGTCTAGTGTTTTTTTTCTTTTTGGCAAGCAGAGGCCTGGCCCGGTCCTGTCTTGTTGGTTTGGGCTGGCTTCTCAACAGGAGTCGTTCGAGAAATGACCTTAAGACCCCTTATAATTGTTTCACACCATGGATAATACCTAGATTAGGTAGGTACCGCCCAGTTTTTATAGGAAGATCCTTATCTGACAGAATGGTTACTAGATCTACTTTTTTTTTTCATACGCCAAGTCATGTGATCTATAACTGTCACTTTGGATATATATTATCAACCACCTGAAGTACCCGGCGTTGCCCGGGAGGTTTTTAATTTATTTTTAAAAAATCTAATAAACATTTTCACAATTCCTGCTTCTAGGTGCACACGTTCGTGAACAGATGCCACTAATTTTTTTTAATTTCAGACATCTGCGTGCTGTAGATATCGTATAATGATCATGATGGACAAACTCTTCATTTTATTAATATAGAAGATAGAAGAAAATACCTATAGAATATCATTAATAGTATAGTAAAATGTTATAATTATTGATGGCAAAAAAAAATTATACTTTCTAAAAGGTCATTCCTATGAAAATTGAACTGTAAGAGCCTACAGCTCAAACCAGATGTATCGCTGTGCAGTTTTTTGTATTTCACTTTATAAAAACAGTTTGAAACCTGGAAAACCGTTTAGCGAAAAAATACAACAAAATTGAAAAACTAACCATAGTAAATTTAAAAAATATTTAACTAACACTTTATTAAGATTTTTTTCTACTGTGGTTTTATTATTTTATTTTTGTATCACCTCGTCTATACAAATTTATAATGATTAGATCAATGGGGTATGGATGAGGAGAGAAGAATTTTAAAGGTAATACACCCGCATTTGCGTGGAAGGAAAGTAAGAAACCATTTATGGAAAACCACCCTCATTAGACCAGACCAGGATTCGAACCCCGACTTCCCCGTCTTCATTAGACCAATCTAACACGAGAGTGACGCCTTATACCATTTGGCCAACGAGACGGTTGCGGTTTTAATTGTTGAATAACATATTCAGTAGTAGATTCTATGAGTTAAAACTTGATACGAACCCCCATCGGTGCGCATGAGGAAAAAGGAGTCGGTCTCTTATAATTTGGTTTTCCGTTTACCGAGAGGTTGGGGTTTGAACCCCATCCGGGAGTATTGAGATCCACCGCTCCCTTCCCCCTGCAAAAAAGTCTTACCCCTAATGCAAATTTGGGTACATTTCCTTTAAACTCACTCTATCTCAACTCCACCTTAATAAGAGGGGGGAAAAAATGAGAATATCCTGGACGAGAAATGGAGCACGATGGAGAATAAATTTTACAACACATTCCTAGATAATTTTTCCAAAAATTATTTATTAGTCAACTACCCCTAAATAATTTTGTTTATAGAAAAACCAACATTAATTCTTATTTATCACGTAAAGCACTACCCAGATGTTCATTTTGAACCAAATCGTGGAAAAAACACTTTTCAAAAAAACTTTTCTGTTTTCAAAATTAGTAATTTAAAAAAAACTGTCCCTTTATGAATAGAAATCACTCTTACCATATAATATCTAAATACAAGGTTTCAACGAAATATATCAAAACTACAAACCGACAAACATGGGGACAAACAGTTTTGTAAAAGCAATTTTTATTTTATTTTGGGATATTATTAAACATCAATCTCTATCATAATATCATAGTCAAAAATGTTCACGGTTGCGAATATTTTGTCTACGTGATAAAATGGTGTTTTTTATAGATATTTAACGAGCACTTTTTCTGAAATGACTGATTATATTAGCACACGACTTATTAACTAAATTAAATCTAGAACAGACACAACACCAAACCCCCTGACCATTGAGTCATCACTGTGAAACCCGCCTCGGTGGCGTAGTTAGCTAACGCGCCAGTCGTGTTGAGCTAGACCACCAAGGACGGGGAGATCGAGGTTCGAATCTCGGTCGGGTGAACTGGGGGAGGTTTTTCATAAATGGTTTTCTACTCTCCCTCCACGCAAATGCGGATTCACTTCCTCTAAATACAACCTTCCAAATTCCTAATCCATTAGTGTAATTAGTACTTAAGCGTATAACCCGAATGGGTAGTAAGACGCGGTGCTAAATAATAATAATAATAATAATAAATAATAATCACTGTGAAAGGGTTTGCATTTTTTTTTTAGGTATTTAACAACTTTAACGAGCACTTTCTACACCGACTGATTACATAATTATATCAGCACACGAGAATTTCTATGAACGAGAGCAAAGGGAACTATCAATTTTGCCGGGAAAGGTATTTTCACAAACCTTCCAGCATTCTTTTACGTGCCTTAATCGGCATGAGACTGACGGTTTTACTTCCCTTCTGAAGGAAGTTGTGCTATGGATTTTTATCTATCAAGGAAAATCCGTCGAGCCCGGCTGGGCTTGAACCCACGAACATCGGGTCCTGAGGCGAGCACTTTACCCCAAGACCACCGAGGTTGACTTCTAAAAGTGGAGACCCATATTTCACCAATGATGCGTCTTTCAATCATGCTTAGATTCGCACCTGAGACACTTATCTCAGTAGACAGACACGCTACCAACAGAACTAAGATGATGGAACTATGAGGAAGTAAAAATAATTTAAAAAAAAGAAGATCGGTTCGTGTTGGGTTGGCGGTGGACATAAGGCTCTTTGGTATTGGGCTGGTGGCTACCGATAGCCGTCTCCCTCAGACAGTGAAAGTGGTGCAGTCGGTATCACACGGTCCAGCCGAAGACAAAGAACAACGGTCATTGACCCCTGCACACGCGTCTCTTCACGCATGCGCACATTCGACCCATTACATTTCATAATCATTATCTTATATCTGTGGGGCTTATTTCCTAGTTACATCTGGCTAGCCGTTATAATCTTCGGCTGATTCGACGTTTGACACATTTAGTCACGTTACATCTCTTTCAAACGTCTTGAAAAAACATAATGTTTTCGTTCAGCTAAAATACAACTAGACAAGACGTACAGTAAACTATTCAACTTTAAAAACAATGACCGCGTTATGTGTTACATTTATTTTACCATGCACAACACATTTTTAAGGAACATTAGCATATATCCTCTAGTATAATAGCACGTAGCTTTTTTAAAGTACAACTTTCTATATGTCAGATTAGGTTCTTCCTATCAAAATTGGACTGCATAAGTACGTGAACGTAGATCTTGTAACTTTTATAGCTATCAAATAAGGTTCTTCCTATGAAAATTGGATTGTAAAAATACGTGAAAGTAGATCTAATATCTTTTCTAGCTGCCAGATAAGGTTCGTTCTATGAAATTTGGACTGTGCAAATACATGAAAGTAGGTCTTGTAAATTTTCAAACTTACAAATAAGATTCTTCTTATGAAAATTGGACTGCACATATATATATATATATATATATGTGTGTGTGTGAAAGTACATTTAGTAGCTTTTCTAGCTATCAAATAAGGTTCTTTCTATGAAAATTGAACTGCATAAGTACGTGAAAGTAGATTTAATAAATTTTATAGATTCCAGATAAGGCTTTTTATATGGAAATTGGACTATAGTAAATCAGCCCACGCACAATTAGAGCCAAAAGTTAAGAAAAAACATCCGTAATGAGTGAAAAATACTCGTTGCAGAGCAAGATGTTTAATGCTGCCAAATTTTACATTGGCATATCGACTTTTTCGGATTTCTGCATCAAGAACTCCCGCTATAATTTAATTTCTCCATGAAGTAAGTACTTCTATAGTGGATGGAAAACTGTATTCTTGTGTTTTTGCTACATCCAGTATTTCTTTATCTGTTAGTTTTTTTTTTTTGGCAGCCAGAAGGAATTTAAACGATTGCTGTATATTTTCCGGACATAAACAGGTGACGGTGCCTCTACCCTGAATTCACCACTGGTCACCTTATATTAATATATCCCATGATTTGTCGGAATTCGCTAATACGATCTGCTAGTGAGTGGTGCCTGTTGTAAAAGACACTTTGCTGACGTCCTAATTCTGAGAGCACCTGCGACTTGAATATGATCTTGTTTATCTTTAGACCTCACGGCGCACGCGCACAGTCTCCCCTGTCACAAATCTCGGAAGCTGGACGGTTACTGTTACATTGTTTCTACTTCATTGACCAGTGCTGACCATCGGTTACTCTCCAATGTAACAGAACAGCGAAATAATGAGCGAGCTGGAAACATCCAATGGTCTTTTTTTTTTTTTTAATTTGAAACGGACCGTGGTATATTTACGGTTACCGACCTAAGGGCAGAGAAGTAGATTTTAAATAAATTAGAGGTCAATTCATAAACAACGTAACGATGTTGAAATTGGCAAAAATTATTCAAACTCGTTATTTTGGTAAATGTCGGCGTTTAGTGACCCCCTTAAACCGAAAAAGTGGTTTTCGCGATGTCTCCTGTCTGTGTGTCTTTCTTTATCTCGGCCTAGAACCGAAACCATTTTACCGGACAGGCTGAAACTTGGTATCTAGAATGTTCATAAGGTCCCCCCTGAGGAGTTTTGGATATAGAAGATATCGAACCTTAAATTAAGGGTAGTTAAGGCCTACTGAAAGGCAAAAAGATTAAAAAAAAATCAATTTTCTCAGAATTCAGGCACTAAAATATTTAACTTTACAAACAAAATGGCAATTCCCTTTTCCCATAAAAAAGACTTTGAAGGAACTTTACATAAGAGCAAATTTCCACTTTTTATCATATCCACGACGATTAGAAATATAAAATAACTAATTGTAAAGTTGTAGTACTAATAAATTTAAAAGTGTTTTATTTGAAATATATTTTTATAAAAACCAATAGTTTCTTATCTATAAGAATATATATATGTTTGTATCCAGGTGTTTGAAAATAACATTGATTGCTATGCTCTTTGGTTGGCAGAGATGTTCCTCTTTTCTCGATGTTTCTGTAACAGTTTATATTATTTAATTTGTGTTCTATGCTAGAATGTGATATTTTTAAATTTATGTTTCTGCAACAATGAAATTATTATTTCGTTTCACACATCTTACGAGATTGAAGTAAATATCTAAATGCTTAGGTAAAAGGAGCGAGAAAGTCTATTCAATGCACCTAACTATTTATCAGATTATAATATAACCTTAGTAATTAATAAATACTGCACCTATTTTCGGAACTAGATATTGGATCTTGCGAATAAAAATTATGGATGTAGGTTTTCTTTTTCTTGAATGCTGAGTATTTGTCTTCAAAGCAGAACCTAATAAATGTCGAGATAAATCTATCGCGATTTCGTTCGGGATCAGAATTGCAGATGAACCCTTTTACAATATTTATGCTCCGAGCGGCCATGGCGTATCCTTCATTTGTTATTCCGGTGAAGATGAGATTTTTTTTTTCTTCATAGGCAGGAGGACGTGACCGGCTGTCCACAGTAGTTGATACAATAACGCTTCGGTTCGGACTCGCGAGCCATTGTTGGTATTGAAGAGCTCCTCCGTGTTTGGTGACTTCCAAGTGCGTACTTGCGGAAGGCCGGGGTGAAGTTAAAAGCACCCAACACAATACAATAGACAAGACGCCACGCCAAAGATCATTTCAAGGTCACGCTGTCCGGCTTTTGGGGGGAAAAAAAAAGAGAGGCCCATTAGTACAATAGGGTGGACACAGCGCGTTAACCTGCTCCAGATTCTTAACCGTCGGTTCTATTTGTTAATAAAAACGGTTCCTTACGAATGGTGTTTCTAGTTAACTAACGACTTTGTGATAACGCGTAGATTCCTAGACGCAGCTGTTTGATAAAGAAGTGCCTGTTCTCTACGCAAAAGGAACACTTTGTAGACGAGGTAAGTTAGTTGTTGGGTGTGCCGCGGCCAGACGGGAGCGCTAGTGAGTAGACCAGTCGTCACCGGGCGCAGCCATATTGTCATTTCTTTGGAAACCTGTTGGATACTAACTTCGTGTAGTAATTTTGAAGAAAGTTAGCTTATTTACGTAAATATATTTACCAACCATCCGACATGATTATTTATCGATATGTTATAATACAATTTAAGCTGTTTGAGTTGTCATATTTCATTGTATAAATGAAAACTTATCATTTTCCTTCTTTAACATTAACACAAGATTGTTTTGTTATTACAATACAAAAACGTTTTAAAGTAGGATAAGACAAAGGTGAGGTTTTAGGGAACACGAGCTAAGGGCAGTATTTTTGCACTTTTTATACCAACACTTTTTTTGGTCAAAATAAATAAAGCATTTCACCAATAGACACATATAGTTCAATTTTCTTCACAGACCTCAACAGTTGAATATCTTTCAAGGGTGTTCTGGAATTTAATGACAACTTTTTATCTTAATTTAAAAAGTTTCTCATCTAATGCCGCCATGCTGACAGATATTCAACAACTGTTGATATCACCTTGTGAATAAAATTAAACTCCTTTATGTTTCTTCTGGAGAAATATTTTATTTATTTTGACCAAAACAAATGTTTTGATATAAAAACTCAAAAACACGTTCCTTACACTCTCACTTAAGATCTTGACCCACACTGATGAACATGCGGACAAAGGCGTCAGTCTTATCTTGTTTAGTTTGGTTTTTTGTCGGGCACCAGGCGAACCTAGACTGTTGCTTAGGGCGCAAAGGTCGTAAGCACGCATTCCAACAGAATGTAATTCTTTTGTTTAGAAAAATAACTATTTAAATAACATAAGCTAATAAATAGTAATCTCTAAATAAAGGAATAAAAATGGGATACTTTATTTGATACCAAGAAAATATTAAGAATCGCTCTGTGGTCAAAGTTCTTGGCTGCTCAGCCTCGTGAGAACAAATGAGGAGCTACTAAAATGAAAACGTAGCGGCTATGATCTAGAAAACTGAGATTAGCTGGTGAAGAGCTCTTTGTGCTGACCACATGAAACTATATTCTCGCAAAAGTTGGCAACATCATCGCCAACCCAACAGATGGTGGCCGCTCGGTCTGGGTGGCTTGATTGCGGGATGACGCCAAGGAGTGTTTTTTTTAAGAATGTATTAAAAAAGATTGATTATGAAATTTGAGATAGATTTTTCGGTGAATTACTTAAATATTTAATCAAAAGCAAGCGTTTGAAAATATTAAGAGAAAAAGAAGGAAAGAAGGGATATTATTTTTACACACATTGATTAAGGAGTGAAAGGGGAGGGGAACTTATTATTTTAGTTTATAGTTTATATATTTTTTACTAGGTATTTTCAATTTTTTGTCCGGTAATTTGGCCTTTTATTATTTAATATTTCTCACTAAAAAGCATAAATAATAACTTCGGCTATTTGATTCTTTTTATTATATGTTGTCATGCATCAGGTGCGGTTTATTTAACTTATAGGCAGAGCCCTGCGTTTGTGGAGATTGCGATGATTCGCGAATGTTAGATATGGCATTTTTCCTTTCAGATGTTCACATTTCAGGTTACCGTGATTGCAAATATATGCTCAGAATTGTCGTGATATTTCGCGAAATCGGCGTTTTAGCGCGATATTCGCGATTTTAAACGATGTCCGCGATAATCGCTTTTTTAATAAGTTGACATCAAATTTTTTGCGGACTAGTGCTTTTTATCGTTTTGTCCAAACAAAATGTAATTTTTGGTTTTCACTTCAATATGTTTAGTTTACCTGTTTCAAACATTGTCCTGGAAGTCTAGTTTTAACCCAACAAAGTCACCTTAATCACAAAAGTTTGGTAAAAACCACTTTTTTAACGCTTTTGTCTCAATTCGATAATTTCGTCGCAAAAATAGGATTTTTGTAATTCACCGCTTATTCACCGCTTTTGGGAAGCTTAAAAACAAAATTGGGCTTTTTTATTCACCATAAAAGCAGGGCTCTGCTTATAGGCCTATTATACAGAATACTACTGGGGCGCAAACTTTAAGTCTCATTCAGGGTGCATAAACTACTTGCACCAGCCCTGTGGACAGTTTTCAATGGGCTGATATATATATATACACACACACACACAGGTTTCCCCAACTTATCTACATACAAATACGGGAAAACTTACTCCGAATTATATCATCTTCGAACCCTGGGCAGCCAGAATTGACATTATAATATAGAAGTTAAGGCAGGTTGAGAGAGGGGGGGATTTATTCCGCCACCCCCTAAAGATTATACGTAAAGGTTTTATTCTTTAATTATTTATTTTAATTCGTTTTCTAATGTTCCCGCAGACCTCCTTGGAGATGTTCCAGTACCTTTTGACGCTCCTGACACTTTTGGTGTCCTGGTACATATGGAAGAAGATCCGGCTCCTGTCCCGTCTCCCCCCGGGACCCAATGGTCTCCCGGTCCTCGGCTACCTACCCTGGATCGACGCCAAGGCTCCGTACAAGACTTTGACGTCTCTCTCGTCCCTTTACGGTGACATCTACAGCCTCCAAATGGGTAGCGTCTTCACCGTGGTGCTGACCGACCACAAGTTGATCAGACAAGCCCTGGCGAGGGACGTGTTTTCTGGGAGAGCGCCCTTGTACCTCACCCACGGCATCATGAAGGGTTACGGTGAGTTTCGTCGGAAGGGCTTTCTATAAAATACAAATAATATTTCTCTAAACCAAAATTAATAACATTATAATAGTATCTCGTATTTACTGAAGTTAGACCACTAAAACAATTTTAATTTATTCAATTCATACATAAAGTTATGTTATTTGCAGATGCCACTTTTGATATATATTAACAATACCTATAAAATAATATAAATGATATAGTAAAATGTTATTAATGCTGGTGTAAAAGAAATATGTTTGAATTTTATCAACTTTTCTTCCGACCAAAATCAGGATATATGTATGAGTGCTACACGGTGTCCCAGCTCCAGAAGCACAGTATTTTAATATATATTTTCGAAATGTTTGTCACCAGCCGTTATGCATAGTTCCGCTCACCGACTAGTAAACGTTTATATTTTATTGAAACTATGCATAGCTGCTGGTGGCTCATATTTCGAACATAAACTTTGAAATGCTGTGCGTTTAGGACCAGTTTTCTTTGGGACACCCTGTATTTCAATTGTTTATTTAATGTAATATAGTCATAGGTGGCTTTAGTTCTTAATCATTAGAAGAGACAGAACGAACCCATTTTCCTTTCAAAGTATTAAAACAATTATTTCGTACCAAATGAATAACACGAATAATATGGTAGTGACCCGCTTCGGTGGCCGCGTTGTCTAAGGCGCTACTCTCACAATAGACTGGACTGCCGATGACGGGGAGATTGTGGTTCAATCCCGGTTGGGTACTTAAGGTGGTTTACCCTCTCTCTCCCCATGAAAATGTGGATACACTTCCTTTAAATGTAACTTTCCTCATCCTTAACCCTCTAGCGGAATTAGTACATAAGAGTTTAACCCGAATGGGTAGTAAGAAGTGGTGCTGAATAAATAATAATATGATAAAGGAGTTTGTAAGTCACATAAAAAGCTGCTTGAAGCGTCGCCTCAACGGTGGATTCTTAATTTTCTAAATAAAACATTTGACGGTTTCCTTTACGGTACTAAGAGTGCCCCATTTTAGCAGATTATTGGGGGCACGTGTACCCCCTGTCACCCCCTAACAAGGTCCAGGAATATAGTATTGGCTTTGAAACATAATATACAAAAAATGACATTATCACAAAGGTCATCAAGTCATCGCGAAGAAACTGTTTTTATTAGAAGTACTTCAATCTTTCACCTTCGTTTGGTCACGGGTGAATGTATCCACTGATGTTTTATTCATCGTTTTATCCTCTTTTTTTTATTTTCACAGCCAATCACGTCGCAAAATATTTATGTACCAACGTTTAGGCTATTAAATGTCCTCCTTCAAGGCCAGAACGAGATTAATACAGCTATCACTGTTTGATGTTTTTCAGATTTTAAATACAAACTACAAGTCTATTTGACCAACGTGATAGTGATCACAGTTTTTTTTTATTTTATCAAAGCGGTGAGTTTAGGTGGCTGGTTAACAGAACTGACTATTTACACTCGAAAGAGTTTTTACGTAATGTAGGCCTATATATTTTTACATCTTCTCTCCAAATGAATATTTATGTAATCAACCACATATTTTCTTTTCTTTCTTCTCTAAGGTTATGTATAGTGGAATCGTAGAAGTAAGGTAAATTTAAATAGAAATAAAATATTCAGTCAACTTAAAAAAAAGTGTATATAAAATTATTTTATCAGTATTGATGTTATCCACCGAAAATTACCACTGAAAAATATATTATTGGACGTGTGAATACATCACAATGTTTAAGGACTTCCGTATCTGTCAGATATTAGCTTTTTTTTACCACCTTAGGTTAAGTTGCTGTTAAACGATTACTAGAATGAGAATTAAAATAAACAAATAAGGTATTTACATTTTGGACCGATATTACAATACGCGTTAAGTCATCATCATTTCAAGTAACTAATACATTATTTAGTTAATATTGAGTTAAAAGATCCAATGAACGTGAAATGGCATAATATTTTATTTTCCCTCATTAGTTATTTTAAAATAATTATTATTCTAACATTAAGGAGTGTCAAGAGAAACATTAACTTGGATAAGGGGTTTAAGAGCCTATCTTACAGCTGATTAATCAGTAAATAAGGAACAATATTACTCTCAAACCAGATAATTTATCAAAGTCAATAGTATAAACAATTAAATTGACCACAGTAAAATTGTAATTAGTCTAAAAAGTTTTTTTTATATAAATAAAATTGTTTCATTGGTCTTAATTCCTCTGATTTCCCAATTCAGATCACCGCACAACAACGCGACGTCAGGTTCAAGCACTATTAGTCACCGTAGGATTTTTATAGGAAGAAAATACAAACTTTTATTTTGGGGTCGATATTGAAAACATTTTATTATATTATTTGTGTTATTTTATATACATATATCTTATCTATACATACTTTATATTTATATATCTATCAAAAGTGACAGCTGCATATAAAATTACTAGCCATATGATTACGTGAAAATAGATCTAGAAGCTTTTCTTGTTGTCAGATGTATATGTTGTATAGAGGGTACATAAATATATGTATAATTATGTTGTTTTTTGCATCCGTTACTGTTACAGCCTATGGCCTGCGTCAGTTTTGAAAGATGTGATATATATAAAACAAGACTACCTGTTCAAATTATAGGCCTACGCATATTTATTACGTTAATGTTCTAGAGATGAGGAAGGTTGAATTTAAATGAAGTGCACCCGCATTTACGTGGAGGGGGAGGAAATCGTGGAAAACCTTATTGGAAATCCACCCTCAGTTCATCCGACTGAGATTCGAACCCCTACCCGTTTTCGGTAGTCTAGTCTATTGCAAGAGTGACGCTTTAGATCATGCGGCCACTGAAGTGAGTCAGATAATGGGGCGTGTTCGGGTTCCTCCATGAAAGCTGATTTAATCTCATTTTCAATAAAGGTCACTTAATTCTATGGTCGAGTTCCTCTACTTGGTGGGTGTTTTTTGGGGGGTGAGGGGGTGAAGAGGGATCTAATTGACACCTGAAGGAATGGATTATAAGTATAGTTGGTTAATTTCTACATATACTTATGGTTCTTAACCAACCTAACTTAACCTAACCTTTCATGCGTTAACGAATTTCATTCTTTTTTAATTTTGTAATTTACTGTGTGTGAAGATCCCCCCCTTGAGGTGTCGTGAAGGAACTCGACATCCCCGAGATAATGTTCTTCTTATGAAAATTTGACTCTATCTCTGGGGGAGGCATGGTATCTTAAACATTAATTTGGATTACTTAATTCATGTGGATGAGATTCTCGATAAAATTTACCTTACCCTCCCTCGTTTATCTTTTTATTTTCCCCTAATTTATATCGAGTGATCCGCTTCGGTGGCCGCATGGTCTAAATCGCTACTCTTGCAGTAGAATAGACTGCCGATGACGGGGAGATCGAGGTTCGAATCTCAGTCTGATGTACCAAGGGTGGTTTACTAAATTGTTTTTACACTCGCCCTCCACGCAAATATGGGTACACGTCCTATAAATATAGCCTTACTAATCCCTGAAACCAGAATCGTCGTTAGTACATAAGCGTATGACCCGAACGGTTAATAAGACGCCGTGCCATAAAAATAAATGACTATATTGAGTGACTTAAACGCACGAGTAAACTACCAACACGCAATCGTGTAATGTAAGAAGATGGGCTCATTCCCAGGAACTTGGTGCTTGATTACGTCGTGCTCCACTTGTTTTTACAACTAAACCCCAGTCAATTTTTTTTTTCAAACCAAGTCTTCTTCAATCCCCCACCCCCTCCCCGGTAATTTGTGTAAATAAGATCACCCACCCAAGATGCATATTCCCATCCTCAAAAGAACTGTTTTACGGACCTCCACAGGAGTAATACCGCTCTTTAGAGCGCACAGATAAGTTTTTTTATATGCTTACACAAATATAATACATTTTAAATCATTAAAAATATTAAACAGTGCCGTGACCCACTTCGGTGACCACATGGTCTAGCGCTATTCTCGTGTCGGACTAGACTGCCGATGTCATGGAGGTCGAGGTTCGAATCTTGGTTGTGTGTATTGAGGGTGGTTTTTCCAAAATGGTTTGTCACTCTCCCTCCACGGAAATGCAGGTACACTTCCTCTAAATTTAATCTTCCTAATCCCTAAATCCATAAGCATAACTGGTACATAAGCGTATAACCCGAACGGGTAGTAAGACGTGGTGCTGAAAAAAAGTGTCGTATGAAACCACGGCCAGATTTATAACTGTAGACCCACCTCAGGGGCATAGTTAGCTAACGCGCTAGTTTCGTGTTGAGCTAGACTGCCAAGGATGGGGAGATCGAGGTTAGAATCTCGCTCAGGT
The DNA here is from genome assembly GCA_902151455.1 of Timema bartmani. Classification (NCBI taxonomy): domain Eukaryota; kingdom Metazoa; phylum Arthropoda; class Insecta; order Phasmatodea; family Timematidae; genus Timema; species Timema bartmani. Next base: position 119,594 of record CABFWB010000513.1, read on the forward strand.
GAACTGGGGTGGTTTTTCCTTAATGGTTTTCCACCCTCCCTCCACGCAAATTTGGGTACATTCCCTATAAATATAACCTGCCTAATCCCTAAAACTATCAACGTAAATAGTACATAAGCGTACAACCCGAACGGGTAGTAAAACGTGGTGCTAATAAAGAGTGTAAGTTACAATTATTCTGGATAAGCAATAAGCGGGAGCATTAAAAAAAAAGTGTTTCTTTACCCACATGGAGGGATGATAAGGAAATAAACCATGATAAAACCATCGATGATTATATGTCAGAACCAAACATGACTCTCCAGGATCACTGACAAACCCCCACCCCATGTGGCCGGCAAACAATTAGAAAACTTTAAAGTCCAAATCTTTTCCCACAACATTATGGTTTTGGTTATATAATTAGTATTATTTTTACTGCTCATAAAAAAAACCATCGAGCTAAATATAAATCATTCTCATGGCCATTTAACATGCGACGCTATCTGTCCGGTATCTAAATGTTGGAGAGCACTGTCCTCTCAGCCTTGCGGGCGGCCTTGTACAATATCGGCCTTGTCGAGAAGAACACAGGTGTTAACCTCGCAATAATCTGTTCCTAAAAGAGCCTCTTGCTAGTACGTTATCGCTGTACCGCAGACTTAATGTAGATTAAAGCTTGATTCACACTTTCGCCGAAAATAGAGAACAAAATTTATTTTAGTGGCGAATCAACTCACACTCTGTATGTTGTTGACTCATGACGCATTGCAACTCCAACTTAAAACGGCTGATCATAAACATATTTTATTTTTTAATGGATAAAAATATATTTGAGACCATTCTCCCGATGGATGTTTTCAAATTATAACGCTGTGTCGTGGCACAATCCAATACATCGATACACTCGCTTTACATCAACTGGTTATTTCAAATCTCCTCACAACATCCAACGAAGCTGTCTGCTTGATTCTAGCTCTACAGTGAATGCATTGTCAAATGCGCATGCGCACTGTATTGAGATGTTAGGTTTTGAGATTTGATTGGCTCTGCCATGTCGATTATCTCAGGCAAAGCGGACGAAATAGAGATGAGTTGAACTTCAGCAGAACGGCTCGCGCCGATGAGGCAGAAATCTTGTGATTGGTTAAGAGCTCGTCACATGACCCCAATGGAAGGCGGGTATGTCTTTCTTGTTATGTTTAAATTTGTTTCACGACACAATGTAATAATATAACAATCATCGTTATATTACTATATTAAATACGAGTCTATCCACTCGATAAAATAAATAGAATCAGTTGTATTTTTAGTTTGTGTTGCAAAGCATCATGGGCAATCATGCGTTTCTGCTAACGTGTGACTTGCTGCGCCATTGAAGCAAATTCTGCTCCATGTTTTAGGCAAACGAGGGATTCAAGCTTTAAGACCGCAAGTCTTGGGAATCAACCCGAGCTGTCTCTACACGCAACAAGTAGTTTAAATCGAATGGAGGATTTGCCATTTCCGAATATCGACTGTACTACGTCCTTTGGAGAGCTCACATTCGATTTCCCCCTCTTTCGGTTTTGGCTATTATTTTCGACGTAAACAACAAATTTGAGCTTATCTACTGTAATAATGTCAACTTATTCGGAAATAATCATGTGTTGCTTAGGTTTTTATTTTTAGGGTATGGTATTTGTAACCGGGATATAATATCTAGCTCGGTCTCATGTTTGTGTTAGAGACCTTCAGCTGGTCTGTGGGAACAGAACGTTGCCCAGGGTATACCTTGAGGGTTGTCTACACGTCATACCCGCAGTGGGATGATGTGATGATAGTGATTATGAAAGTGTGGACTCAAGAGTGATCTAACTTAAACCTAATTAATCAAACCCTAGTAACTATTGTGATAGTTCCCCTTTCAGGTAAAACACCCATGGTACCAGCTGGGAATCGAGCCCGGAATCCGTAGGTTCGTAGTCAGGTGCTTTGACCACTCTACTACGTGGTAAGTTATTTCCTTAGTTATACTATATTATCAATAAAAAAAGTTTGATCAAACAAGTCTAATAATACTTCCATCCAATGTTTGCAATAAAGAACCTTCTGTTAGCGGCCACCTACACCTCCACCATAGATGAGCAATAAATTAGAGTGCAAGAGATCACATAATTATCAGTGCTGGATTTACAGGAGAACTCAGGGGGCTACAGCCCATGGCAGCTAAATCAGAGGAGCATCAAATTTTGTAAAAAAAAAGTATATATTATATTAATATTGAAAAAGTTAACAATATCCATAACTTTGTTATTCCACAAACAAAACTTTTATATATATATATATATATATATATATAT
>CABFWB010000513.1:122265-136831 GCA_902151455.1 Timema bartmani
GGGGGGGGGGGGGGGGGGGGAAGGGCCAGCAAGACCCGTGCATCCTCTAGATAGCAAAAATATAAATCTGCCACTGATAATGATGAGATACATGCCCTGTACTCATCACCAGAAATGTTTAGGGTAATTAAATCTCGCAGATGCGGTGGGTAGCTCATATTATTGTCTTAATTTGAATATGGATTACTCGAAGGATAAATGAAATGAGTTCTAAGAACTGCTGCGTAATACTCGACAAGCAATAAATTATTCTAGCATATGGATAAAAAGTTTCCCGCTGTCATTGAAATGTTGAGAATAATCTTCATAATATTCAACTCTATATTCCTCGTTGGCACAGATCCGAACGGTTGTCAACCTTGCCCAACGCCAGTCATCAATTCTACAGGAGGTAGGATGGATACTCAATATCGCACCATTCCTCTTCTTCTTTATTGTGGGCCTGCGACCTTGAACTTTCACTTCCTCAACGGCTTGTTCTCACGGGATGACGTCATTCATTTCCAAGAACCGCCGGCTACCTGTTCCGGGAACTCGTGTTAGCTTCATCGATTCCCCACCTTCCCCCCTTTTCTCATTTACACATTTGGTTCTAGGAATCGTCCCAGAATCAGTCATCGTTTTGTTTTTAACTCATATATCGTTGTTGGATTGACGTCCTCCTCCTGTTGTTGTTTTCACTACCAATCGACATACCTCATTACAACCCTTCGAGTAGAGCTTGTTTGTCCCACAACTTGCAGTAAGTTCAATAAGTCATACCACCTATTCTTTGGGAAGCGGAGAAGAATTTTGAGTACGAAACAAATTTAAAACTCAAGTTTCAATTGCTTTTATTTTACGTGTATCACGTTTGACTTCCCGTCCGAGCTATCTACGAATCTATCTACATTAATTGTGGTATAAATAAGAAAGGTAGAGTCTAGAATACTTGTACCCACGTTTGCGTGACGAGATATGGCGCAAGGGTAGGAGATAACTCCTTTAATTAGCGTACCACCCGAGCTTTATTAAAATTTGGCTACATACAAACTTGGTCCTGTTAATAGTGGTTTGGAAGGCAATTTGTTGGAGCTAGGCCCCATGTTGGTGTACTAGCTAGACCCTGGCTGTTGTGACGTTGCCCTAAGGATGGATGTAAATGTTTTATCAAGTTGAACGAAAGACAGCAAGTGATGGATAGCATGACACAACACAACACATTCCTAACCTAACCTAACCTAACCTAACCCACAAAACGATCCTCTGTGCAAAATGAGATGGAAAGTTTTTGGTTGGTTCAAGCTGAGCGTCCACTAGGTTGGTGGGGCGGAGCGGTGCGGCGCGGGAGCAAAACAGCCCCCAAACAAAATGCATGTACATGAAGGGAGCCCCATTCATCAGGGTGGTGAAACGGAGCGGAGTCGAGCGGTGCGGGTCAGAGCCGCTCTGGAAAAAGATTGGTACGTGTTGAGGTACGGCGCCGTGCCGCGCTGCACAGATCTACCGACCCAACAGACGGGAGAGCGGGTCGTAATTCATCGGGTTCGGGAATCTTCGAATGCCCTCGGAAGGACTCGTAGTCAACCACGTGAAACGTTATCAACAGATCAACAATCAAGTCAGCAGGATTACATCGATTTTAAATTTTTCAAACAGCAGTTCAGTAAACAGGTGTACATCTGGGAGAAGGTGATGGTGTTCTGCGAAGGTAGGTATTTTTGTATTAATTTCGTGAACCCACATCTCCCGTTTTTGTGATATCTCTTCCTCCTCTGTCTCAACCACTGTAAGAAGAAAAAAATCCAACACTTCCCGTCATTACTTATCACTGTCTTCATGAATACTGCTAAAAGCTTACTTAAAGACTGGAATACTGGGCTGAATGGGGGGGACAAGACCGACTCGCGCCGCGCCGCGCCGCGATGTAGTGGCCGGACCTCTTCTTCCAAACTACGTGCCGTGCCTCACCACACCGCTCAGCCCAACTGACCTAGTGGACGTTCATCTTTACAGGGCTGAATTATAACGGTCTAAGGAGACGAACTAGTAATATGGCTAGGGCCGAAATATAAAGGATTGGTGAATCCGAATTCGTACTTCCACCAATTTTTTTTTATCACCACTTCTTACTACCCATTAGGGTTATACTCCTATGTACTGATTACTTTAATGGGTTAGGGATCAGGAAGGTTTTTACTGAAAGGAAGTGCACACGTATTTACGTGGAGGGAGAGTGGAAAATCATTTAGGGAAAACCACCCTCAGTGCACCTGACCGGGATCGAACCCCGATCTCCCCGTATTCTGCAATCTAGTTCAACACGAGATTAGCACGTTAGATCACGCGGCCACCGAAGCGGCACCCCAAAAGTTGAATGACCATTATACTCTCTGAGATAGCAATTGTCTGTGTCCATTTTTTTTAGGAAGGACCTTAAAGGGGTATGTTGGTTAGGTCTTGGTCCCTAAAGGGGTAGTACTTGACTGGCGAAGGTTTGGGAAGCACTTGTATCAAGACGTCACTTTATTACTTCATTCACGGTAGGAATTATAATAGATTTCTGGTAGGGAAAAAGGCCTTTCAGAAAACAATTCCTACGCTGAACAGACTTTTACTTACGGTGACGGTAGGGTCAGGGTTTGAATTCCAGCCGAGGGAAATGAGGCTGGTTTTTCCTAAATGATTTCCCACTTATCCATGCAAACGCGAGCCTCTATATTCTACCTTCCTCATTCTCACCCCATTAGTGTGAATATGTAAATGACCATAAAAGGTAGTGGAGTGAGGTCCACCTGAACATGACAAGAAGGTATAAAAGAACGCTTTTGTAGGAACGGTATTGTGAAAGATCCTTAACCCAACTAATCCACTGTCCGACCTTGATGTTTACAAACTTGACTTTTTCAAGTTACATTTTAAATAAATCTTATTTTAACTTTAGTGAAATAAGACACATAGAAGAAATAAAAAAATAAGAATTGGATGTATGAAACGAGAATCTCTTTGAGTTCGTGATCCCGCTAGTTGTTTTTTGGGCGTGGTAAGATATGTGCGTGTTGTGTGGATGTGTGTGTGTGGGTGGGGGGGGGGGAGGGAGGAAGGGGTTGGGGCTCCCCAAGGCCACACGTCACTTTTTTGGAATGGTTCATCTGTTTGTTGAACAACGGGAAGGGGGTGAGGCAGGGTGTATTTGCGCTACTGAGCTGCTAGTAATTGACCTCGATGATCTTGGGATAGAGTGATCGCCTCAGGACCCGATGTTCTTTGCTTCGGACCCAGCCGGTGTCAACAGATTTTTCTTGAAACTATCCATAGCACAACTTCCTTCGAAGGGGAAGTAAATCCGTCGGTCCCATGTCGATTGTGGCATGTAAAAGAACCCTGGAAGGTTTGTGAAAATACCTTTCCCGGCAAAATTGGTAGGCCTAGGCGCTCTCGTTCATAGAAATTCTCGTGTGCTGATATAATCAGTCGGTTCAGAAAGTGCACGTTAAATACCTCAAATTAATAAAAATTCAAACATAAATATGGAATCTCGGATGATAAGTACTCGGGTAATCAGGACTCTGCTGTATAGTTTTTGCTTTGTTAACAAATCAAAACAATCCTTGCTTTTTTCCATTTATTTTAACATAGGTCTTTAGTTAGGGAGAAAAATGTAAAATGTATTAGACTACCTAAAATATTGTGTCTGTCCTTCACATAATCATGTACTTTTAATTATAATAAAACAGGTAGATCGTTTTATAATATATATATATATAAATGTATCAGTTTATATATAAACTGATACATTTCGACTAAAGTTTTTCTATATCCTCGTCTAACAACCCGTACGTACTACGTAACTATAAGATAATTTGTCTTATAGATGGGAAACTGCCACTGACTGTAAGAATAGTGTACAGGACGGATGATGGCTTATTCAACATTAGCAGATTACGAGCGAAGACCAAGATATCTACAACGTCAGTTCTCGAACTCCAGTACGCGGATGACAACGTTGTTTCGGCCAACTCAGAAGAGGACCTCCAGGCTATTTTGACTATACTTAATAAGGCATATACGTTAATTGGTCTGGGCAGTAATATCGGAAAGATGTGGATTCTGTATCAACCTGCACTCAATTCCGACGTTGCAGCTCCTGCCATCACAATCAATGGGGAGGTCTTGCAGAACATCTTAACACTTTACTTACCTTGGCAATCACCTCTCGAACAATGCAAATATTGATTGTGAAACCTAACACCACCTAAAATGTGCTAGCTCAGCTTTTGGACGGTTGCGAGAAAGAGTCTTTGACAGCCATAGTATCTGAACTCAGACCAAACTGTACGTGTACCAAACTATCATAATACCAACTCTTACTTATGGGTGTGAAGCTTGGACAACCTACAGAAGGCACCTAAAATACCTGGAGAAAATACCTGGAGAGGTACCATCAGCGTTGTCTTAGGAGAGTCCTCAGAGTAAACTAGCAAGACCGGCGTACTAACATCAGTGTCTTAGAATAGGCCAATACCACCGGTATTGAAGCGTTGATCATCAAGCATCAACTTCGATGGACAAGCCACGTTGTTCGAATGCCTGAAACTCGACTCCCAAAACAGATTATTTATTCACATCTGAAGAATGGCCAACGAAACCTGGGGGGACAGCATAAGCGGTACAAGGACATTCTTAAGTCCAACATGAAGAAGTGCCTAATTGACATTGACAACTTGGAGGCCACATTGGCCAATCGCCCGGCATGGCGTCGGCTTGTCCACGAAGGACAACAACACTTTGAACTACAACGACGAAGAAACCTATCTGACAAATTTAATTCCCGGAAAGAGCGAATACATCATAGGAGAGTCAACCCTCAACAGCCAGCGGTTAACGGAGACAACGTTTGCCAACACTGTGGGAGAGTCTGTAACTCCAGGATTGGTCTTGACAGTCACCAAGAACCCAAAATCTCAACTAATGATATCCGTGGAAGACAATCTTACTCGTTAATGATAGCCCATCATCACCACTACGTAACTAAGCTAATGTGTTAGGGATAAGGAAGGTTGAATTTTTGAGGAAGTGTACCCGCATTTGTATGGTAGGTAGTGTTGAAACCTATTTAGGAAAAAACAGCCGTCATTTTACCCGACAAGGAATTTGAACCTTTATCTCCCAGTCTTGGGCAGTCCAGTTTATTTCGAGTGTGACGTGTTAGACCATGCGGTCAACGGAGCGGGATAATTTGGTTGTAGGTTGAATCAAAATTGATTTATAGCTTTGTTTATTATACAAGCGTGGAAATCTATGTTGGCGTGCAAATATCACCCCCACACAAAAGAAAGGGGGAGGGGAGGTTGATGATGAGATGCCTTTTGTATTGTAATAACCTTGAGTTTGTTCCACCTACGGTGGAAAGATGGATGAGTGCGAATTGTACTGGCGCCATGTTTCTTTGGGTCCTGATTAGTGTTTGCTGACCTCCATCCTAGTACATTACGTGTCATTTACCTGGCTCAGGGTCAACTGTGTAGTCGAGTATCAGGGGTTAATAAATCTCTCATTGTAACAAATAGAAGATTGTTTTGATTGAGTGAGAGATTGATGGAGTGGGATATCTGTTGAGTGGGAGGTTGATTGAATGGAGGATTGATAGAGTGGGAGATTTGATGAGTGGGAGATTGGTTTAATGGATGGTTGATAAAGTGGGAGATTGGTTGAATGGAGGATTGATAGAGTGGGAGATTGTTCGACTGGAGGATTGATAGAGTGGAAGATTTGTTGGGTGGGAGATTGTTCGGATGGAGGATTGATAGATTGGGAGATTGGTTGAATGGAGGGTTGATAAAGTGGGAGATTGGTTGAATGGAGGATTGATAGAGTGGGAGATTTGATGAGTAGGAGATTGGTTGAATGGAGGGTTGAAAAAGTGGGAGATTAATTGAATGGAGGATTGATAGAGTGGGAGATTTGTTGAGTGGGAGATTAATTGAATGGAGGGTTGATAAAGTGGGAGATTAATTGAATGGAGGGTTGATAGAGTGGGAGATTTGTTGAGTGGGAGATTAATTGAATGGAGGATTGATAGAGTGGGAGATTTGTTGAGTGGGAGATTAATTGAATGGAGGGTTGATAGAGTGGGAGATTGGTTAATAGAGTTTTGATAGCTCCCCTCCTGGCCGTAAAATAAGTGGCTATAAAGTCATAGACTCAATAGCTCCTGTTTATTGGGAGGGGGTGGGGGAAGTCCTCCCACTTTACTCCCCATTAACACTGCCCGTGCCCTGAGTGGAAGATTAGTTTTAGGGAGGATAGTTTGAACGAAGAATTGATTGAATGGGATACTGGTAGATTTGGGGATGTGCCTGAAAGAAGATGGAAAATCATATTTGGTAAAAAAAAATTATTTTGAACGTACAAATCTAAAAAAAATAATCTCTTCTTGACTTGAAAACGTCAGTTTCAGGTTTATAACTATTTATTATGAATTGTAGTCCTTTGCGTTAATGTCTAATGAAAGAGCTGAACTCTCTTAATTGAACAAGTTTGCCATTAATTACCAGTACAGTCATGTACACGAATTCAAGGTTACGCTAGTCCTCTCCATAGAGGCTTGTTGACATTATCCGTGCATTTACAAAGTCTGTCATTGTTGACCTTGAACGGATGCAAAACAGAATGTGTTTGTTCACACTTGAATGTGGATGTGTATGAATTTTTGGGTTCGTTAGATTTCAAAGAGATTTTTTTTAAGCTAGGGGGACTTTATGCCTGTATTAGCAGTTGTCGGACCTGTAGGCCTACAACTCCACAACCTTATTTTATAATAGTTTATAGATCTAACTAAACACAAATGTTGACGTTTGATATAAAAAAAACTTGAATGTATTGTCATTTTAAGTTACGTCTTATGTTAAGTTAGGTTAGGTATTTTTATAGTTGCGAATTTGAGCTTTTGCTTGTGAATACCTTTAACGCTAAGGTTTTTAATGAATCAATCTTAGGGGGGGGAGTTTTGCTTGGAAGGAATGTGGTAAACCATTTAGTAAAAAAGCGCCCTCAATACGCCCAACCGGGATTTGAACCTCAAATATTTCGTCTCTCATTATTTTGCCTTCCCACCAACACAGTTAAATGATGTATTTATGTGTTTTTATAAGATCCACGAAAAATTCCTCTGTTAAAATAAACGACAAAAAATTAATTAATACTGATAATGAAGGAAATTAAAAAAAAATTGTTCTATATTTATAATATTTTCATCCACGCCTCTAGTCATATCCAGTTTACCGATAACGATCAGCCACTTGTAATGGAGTTTTGTTTTTTCCTTAAATGGTTTATCACTCTTTATCTGCTCAAATGCAATTACAGTTCCCCTAAATTCTACCTTCATCATATCTACCTTAATGTAAGAATGCAGATATCCTAGATGGCTAGTAAAATTCGAAGCACACACACACAAAAAAAGCTCCATACACTCTTACATATTTTCTCATAGTCTATTTGTATTGTACCATTTTGTTAATCATATGAAGCACACTTTAGTTATGATTTGATCAGAATAGTTAGAACCCTCAAGGTGTGAGTGTAGGAAACACGCTATAAGATAAGTTTTTTTGCAGTTTTTATAGCAAAACTATTTATCTGGCTAAAATAAATATTTCTCCAGTAGAAATATAAGAGTTTAATTTTCTTCGCCTGGTGACCTCACCAATTCTTGAATATATGTCAAGGGTGTCCTGAAATTTAATGACAACTTTTTCTCTACATTTAAAAAATTTGTCATCTAAGGCCGCTATGCTCATGGCAGAATGAAATTCAACAACATTTGTGGTCATCATGTGAAGAAAATTAAACTCTTATGTTTCTAATGTTGTCAAAAAAAATGTTTTGCTATAAAAACAGCAAAAATACTGATCTTTTCTCACATCTTCTTCATTCCTACCTTTAAAAAAAATTAGAATCAGTTACCAGAAAACTAACCTCAATTTTTTTTCTATGAAAAGAAAAATACATTCTTATTTATCAAGTAAAACACTTCCCAGATATATATTTTAAACAGTCATTACATTAATTTTTTTTTAAATTCGAATTTTCAAAAATAAGTTATCAGTGAACCACCCTTAATTTTAAGGCTATAACATAACCATGATTTGGCCTCGAAGTATACCAAATACTGAGTTTGAACAAAATCTATCAAACTGTTTTGGTTGTGGCCTCAGGTAGAGACACAGACAGACAGACAGACATGGGAACATACATAATTTTAAGACTCACTTTTTGAGTCCGGGGAGTACACTTAAAACGTCAAGAAAATCCATAATAGTTTTGAGGATGAAATTTCCTACAATTACAATATTTTATTTATATGAGAAAGTAAAAAAGTGGAACTCAAGGAGGCCACAGCCTATAGGCCATTGTAGCTAATAGACTAATGGGTTTCCTTATTTTCTCAGAAAGATCTTCATTTAACACGATTATTCCTAAAACAAAAAACACAGACTCGCCCAATTGAACACTCAAAACAACACGAAAAGGTCAAACGGTGATATTTGTAAAGGAAATCAAACAGTACTTGAAGTAATCAAATTAATAGAATGAGTGTAGTTTAAACACATAACCTTACATGTCTTTTTGTTTTAGCTTATGTTTTACATTCATGTGTGCTCTTCTTTTTCCGTGTTAAAAGCAACTTTTAATTTAAAAATAACATTCAAGAATAATAGTTATTATTAAAAACTAACTAGGTCATTTTTTTTTATCGAGAAGGTGTTTGGTGTAAATTTATCCCCACTTAGAACAATGGGGTACATTTATTTCCAAGTATGGAAACACTTTGTCAAGTGACATGATTAATTTTGTAAACACAGCAGTATAACCTTAAAGTCTAGTTTGCAGAAAAAAATAAAAATAAATAAATGAAACATCATAATAAGACATTATCATCCTTTCAAGGTGGATTAAATTAAACATAAAACTATGTTAATTTACTGTATTTAATTATTCATGGCTCTAATGAACATATTTGATTAAAATTATGATAGTTCATTCGATGTAAACATTATGTAGTTCTCTTCCGCATTTTTGTCTCTTTTGTTGAATTTTCAGCTGGATACAAATAAGATAATCGAAAAGGTGTGAGTTTTTTCAAAAAAATATTCAATAATCAGGAAGTATCAAGGTCTGATGTATTAATCTACATTAAGGACAAATCGTAGCGGGGTATTGTTTTAACTTGACCATTAGAGATTTCATCTGTATATCCGTACTGATTTTTGTTCCTTAATAACTATCAAACGCGCTGACCAATTTTAACGGAATTAGGCAGGGGTTTTCTTTGAACCTAGATCGAACATTTTATGTACATAATTTTTCATTCTAGCTATGCGTTTCACTATGTGGCCTCTGAAAAGGTTTTTAATTTAATAGCTCATTTAAATAAATTTGAACTAAAAATTATAATCACCTCAGGCGTATCTTTTAAATGTTGACATATATTGTAAGATTACGTCTTTAATCGCGTAAACAACAGTTATTATCTATTAATATAAAATACAATTAAAAATAATATTAATTTATTTTATGTCTAACTTAATGATAATAATACTTAGCACCGCATCTTACTAACCATTCGGGTTATACGCTTTCTGTCTAACGTAATCACCAAGGAGAAATATCCACTTCAAATTCAAAGATAAATTATAGGAGATATTTCAACTTGAAATTAAAAGATAAATCTTGAGATTGTAAAAACAATAAGAACATGACATAATTATTAACATGAGATCTACTTAATATTTTTACTTTCTCTTAACACATCGTAGAAAAAGTATTGTGATTGCAAAAAAAAAAGTACGGAACTCCGCACGGACTTTCTTGCTCTATTGTTTACTCAAAACTCGTAATATATGTGAAAAAAAAATACACTAGCAAACCCAACCATAAAATTGCATTATACTTATGTAAAACATTTTTTAAGTCCCGGTTTTAAATTTTATAATTTTATTTTTAAAGAATTAATGTCCTTATTTGTACGTTTGGACCGATAAAAAAGATCAATATTGGGTCCACAAGGGTCAAAACTTCGTATTAAAATTTCGACTTCCGTTTGAAATTTTAGACATTTTATTAGGTGTTGCACATCTTCATGTCATCGCATTGCTATTAAATTCCTCATTTATAATAATTTTGACCAATAAAAAATGTAAATATTGACTATTGAGTCTAAAATGGAGAATATATCATTGTTGTACAAACATTTATCCCAAGAGGTTTAAGGAAAAATAACATAAACTTTTTGAAAGACTTACTTATATTTAATTACTCTATGGCATTGGAGAATTATTGTGTTAAAACTTAAGTAGTATCTCTTTACAACTAAATTGTATTAATATATTTGCCAATATCTCAGAAACTGTTGGTTTTATAAAAATATATTTCAGATAAAAGTTTTTAATTTTTAATAGTACTATAATTTTGCAATGATAAGTTATTTAGTATCTCAAATAGTTGTGAAAATACGGAAATTTCAGCTTCTGTAAAGAACCCTAAAAATAATTTTCATGTAAAAATGAAAATAGCCTATTTATTTATAATCTTAATCAACGCCTAGATACGAATTTTAATCAAAATCGTTAGAGCCGATTTCTCTTTTCACTCTTTATTAAACTACTCTTAATTTTAATTTTTAACAGTTACACAGACAGATGGCATCGAAAAAAACACTTTTTAGGGTTTGGAGGGTCATGAGACGTTGACTTCCATCAACATTTCACGTTAGATATTTTTTTTTAAGGTCGCAATACTTAACTTTTAGTGTTCAAAAAGTTAAGAAATACATATGTTTGCGTATAGCTTGAAAGTTATTGGTTTTATAAAAATATGCTTCGAATAAAATATTTTTATTATAAATAGATATACATATTTGTAATGATAAGTAATTTCATATCTCAAAGAGTTGTGGAGATATGATAAAAAATGATAATTTCTTTGGAGAGGAGTAGCGCAACCTTGAATTCTTGTACATGACTGTACTGGTAATAATGGTAAACTTGTTCAATTAAGAGAGTTCAGCTCTTTCATTAGACATTGATGCAAAGGACAATTCATAATAAACAGTAATAAACCTGAAACTGACGTTTACAAGTCAAGAAGAGATTTTTTTTTAAGATTAGTACGTTCAAAACCATTATTTTTTACCAAATATGATTTTCCATCTTCTTTCAGGCACATCCTCAACCCTACTAGTTTACCCGAAGCCCTTAAAGTCATTTTGCCGAAATTTTGAGGGTAGCCATGTGTTTGGAATATTTATAAATGTTTTGAAAAGAAATTGAATCAAAATCTTCTGAGCCGATTTTGAGTAAATCGATTTTTTCTATTTTTGCCCTTCAGTAAACTACCCTTAATTTTGGGGTTTGATATCCAATTCCAAAATCACCTCGGGGCAACCCTATGAAAACACTAAATACCAAGTTTTAGCCCGATCGGTAAAATAGTTTAGGCTCTAGTTGGAAGTACAGACAGACAGACAGACAGATGGAAATTCAAAAACAACTTTTTCGGATTCGTGGGGTCATGAAACATCGAGAATCATCAAAATCTCAAGTTTGATTTTTTTTACGATCATAATAATTTCTTTACTTGTAGGATAGCAAGAAATTAAAAAGTGGTTTTCGCAATGTCGTCTGTATGTCTGTACCTCGGGCTAGAGCTGAAACTATTTTACCAATCGGGCTAAAACTTGATGTCTGATTTTTTCATAAGGTTCCTCCGGAGAGGTTTTTGTAATTACTTATCTAACCATAAATTTAAGGGTAGTTTACTGAAGGGTTAAAAGAGAAAAAAATCGATTTTCTTGAAATTCGTTCTAACGATTTTGATTACGTTTTATATCTAGACACTGTTTATTACTATAAACAAGATGGCACTTCTCATTTTCTCATAAAAATGACTTCAAGGGTACTTACAAAAGGGAAATCTTCCACAATTTTTATTATTTCTCCCCAACTGTTTGAGATAAAAAATAACTTATCATTGTAAAGTTGTAGTACTATTAAAGATACAAATCTTTTAATTGAAATATATTTTTATAAAACCAATAATTTCTGAGCTATAAGCAAATATATGTACTTTTTAATTCAGGTCTTTGAAAATGAATTTTATTCTTATGCTCTTTGGTGGACAAAGATGTTTCTCTTTTCTCAGTTTTTCTGTAGCAGTGTTCCTAGTTCCTAATGCCGTAGAGTAAGTAACAGTGTATATTATTTTATCTATAATCTTTGTTGTAGTGTTTCTACAACAACGTATACATCTATAATTTCGTTTAACAAATCTTACGAATTTTTAGTAAATGTATATTTTAAGATAAAAGCTATAAAAAAAAGTGTATGTGGTGCGCCGGACCATTTATTTTTAAATAGTTTAGTCTTGGGTGGCAACCATTCCTCCAATGTACGAATAACGAGGAGCTTATGTCAATATGGGGGATTGGCTGACCTCCATATCTTGACTGAATATAATGACCCCTAGTCTATTATCACCGGTCCTGACTATCCGGGTTTAGTTACATTGATAGAGGAAGGGATGGGTAAAGTATGATTTTATAGTAAATTTACTCAAATTTTCGTGCAGGGATAGTAGAAAATAATCTAACTTCATTACACCTGGCTGAGATTCAAATAATGATCTCCCGTCTCCTTTAAACTAGAACAGACAATCTTGACACCTTTGAATTGTGTCTACTTTTACAGATCTCAATCTGTTCATGCCCGAAACCTTAGTTCAACTCTCTACTGAGATAAGGGTCCCAGCTTCTATTCTCATCATGGTTGAAATATTTTTAATTGGTGAAATGTGTGTTTCCCCGTTTCACAGTGATAATTAACGGCCGGGGACTGGATGCTGTGTCTTTTGAAGTTAGTTTATAAGTCGGTTCAGAAAGTGCACTTTAAATGCCTAAAATAAATTAAATAAAAACCTTGTTCATATTGAAGCCTATTTATCAATTTGCTGACAGTTTAATTCTATACTAATTATATTTTTTATTTTACTCTTCGTTAACCTGTTAAGTGCAAAAAAAATGGACGTAATTAATTACACTTAGAAATATGTACACATCTTAGGATGTTTTATTTTGCAAGTTTGTTTGTAAGGACAAGGTAATTAGTCTAGTAGCATTCATGGGCATGTAAATATAGATAGGACTCACTATACTTTTAGACTGTATTTATTTTACTAGGATCATAATAATTATTATACATTAGAGTAGTTTTCCCTAATTATTTTTTATCACAACGGCTCACTACTCGTTTGGGATGTACGCATGTGTACAAATCACTCTAGACTTTTATAGATTAGGAAGGTTGAATTTAAAGGAAGTGTATCCAAATTTGCTTAGAAGGAGAATGGGAAAAAAAACATTTAAAGAAAACCATCCTTAGTACACCCATCTGGGATTTGAACCTCGATCTCCTTGTCATTGGGAGTCTAGTCTATTGCGAGACTGACGCTGTAGGCCATTCGACCACCGAAGTGGGTCTTCCTTATAATTATTTGTTAGTTAAAATCAAGGAATAAAACATTTACTGGTGAACCAAACTGTTGTAAATAATAATAATGAACTATATACTCTAATTGGTTAGAAATTGCGAGGGTTGAATATAGAGGAAGTGAACCCGCATTTGCGTGGAGGGAGAATGGAAAACCATTTAGGAAAACCCCCGCCCCCAGTTCCCCCGAGGGAGATTCGAATCTTGATCTACCAGTCCTCGGCAGTCTAGCTCAACACGAAACTAGCGCGTTAGCCAACTACGCCACCGAGGTGGGTAACTTGTAAATAATTTGTGTTGTTTTTCTTTTCATTCTCGTTTAGCCACATCTCGATATTCCTATTTACGTGTTTAATAAAGTTTTGTTCTTGAAAAGTTTGACTATTAAAGTAATTAATTAACGTCACCTTGGTTTGTAAATAAACTTTAGTTATATAATTTTCAATCATTAGCCACATCGATAATTCATTCAACCGATCTATAAATTGTTATTATGTAGATAGAAAAATTGATATTTTAATCAATTCAATACTACTTTCATTTTGATCCTTAGTGTATGTAACACGAGCTTGTTAAAAACAACAACATAACATGACAGACCTTTTTTATTTCGCGTCAAAAACAGGCAATTAATTATACACCTGTTTATAAAATCTGTATTAAAAAGCTAATAATATTGCGGTTTTATATATTGGTTATTTATTTATACATTTCTAGTTTTTGAGAGTTAATAAAAAGGAACTGGTTCGTCCAGCCGAGAGCCTTGAGAATAAAAGTGCAACTTATTACAAGGGCAGGTGATTAGTCTGTCCATTGGATAGCAAGAATATGAATATCATTAAATATATTGAGAGTTAGCTCGTCATAAGAAGAATGTTTTAAAATATATTAAACTAGTAGTATTGTAAACAAGAAATCTTGCCCCCTCCATGTTATTATCGTTACTACAGTCTTACTAGTAGTTCTGTGAACAGTAGACCTCTTTACCTCCATGTTATTATCGTTACTACAGTCTTACTAGTAGTTCTGTGAACAGTAGA
>CABFWB010000513.1:190752-250426 GCA_902151455.1 Timema bartmani
TTTTTTACTTCTTGTCGAATCTCGGTGCGGTCGGGACAGTGGGGGAGTGCAACACGGTTTAGTTGTCAGGTCGTAAGGAGAGAGGAAAGGTGTGTGGAAGAAAAGGAGAGAGGGAGGGGAGAAGAAGGCGTAGCTTGTGGTTTTTAGGGACGGGAGTAGCCAACGGGAGTGGACACGCATCAGAGAGTGCGGGTAGGGACTCTCGCACCGAGGACGCGTGCCGCCGGTTGGAGCGCTCGTCGACGTCGCGATGCTCGGCTCGGCCAATGGCAGCTCTCGATCGTTTTTCGCGCGGCAACTTCTCAAGGTAGTTCTATGAGCCGCGCTACTTTTATTATTATTATCATTATTTGGAGCGTTGCGTGCGATGTGCTTTCGGCAGAGAGGAAATTTGAAACGTTTGTTTCATATATATATATATATATATATTTCTCAATTTTAGTGACTAGTTCGATAGTAGGAGAGACTGTGTTTACAAACAAATATCTGTAGGTGACATTTAAACATTTTTTTCACTAATTTATCGAAAATAGTTATTTTATGCATAACAATTCTTTGTATTACTTAAAATATTTTTTCTCGTTAAAAAAAATAACTAGTACAGATATAAAATATTAATCATCAAGTTTAACTGGCAGCATTTATTTATTTAGTATGCCACTTGTATTTTTAATATATTTTACTCCTCTTGTTTATTACACTGAAAAAGTTAATTGATGTGTATTACTTAAGGCAAACTTTGACTCACAAATAGTCCTACGTGACACCGATTAAAGGCCTAATAGCTATATTAAAGTATTTGTTTTACCGAAATATTTGCAATTAAATAATGAAATTAATAATATTATAAGCCGTCTGCTTATTAATTTAGCGGACTTTAATTATTGATTAAAATATTCCAATTAAAAATTATTTTATTCTAAAACAATGTTAGATCACACAATACAAATTCCTTTGTAACTGTACTGGTATTTAGTGAAAGATTAAGGAAAGTTAAAAATAATAATAATTTCATAATCAAGAGGTTTTTTTTTATAGCGCCGAGTCTTGCTACCCGTTCGGGCTAAGACTGGCTTTTCCTAAATGGTTTTCCACTCCCTCTCTCTTTCCCCACAAATGAGGGCACACTTCCTTTAAATTAAATCTTACTCATCCCTAACATATTAGTGAAATTAGCATATATGTGTGTAACTCGAACTAATAGTGAGATGCAATGAAAAAAGCCTAAAAAACACAAATGTTCAAATAAAAAGAACATTTTCAATAGAATGTTCCAAAAATTGTATCAACTAATTGTAGTTTAATGTTTTGTTTAGCGTGATATTAAAAATATAATCCACAATAATATTCCTGAAAGAGAATATTGACGAATCTAAACAACCTTATTGGCTGGCGATATAGAATGAAGTGTATTCATTGGTGTTGCGATCGGACTTGTGCTTCTTTCTTATTTTTAAGCATCGTGTCTTACTACCCATTCGGGTTATACGCTTATCTACTAATTACGCTAACGGTTTTAGGGATTAGGAAGGCTATATTTATAGGAAGTGTACCCGTATTTGCGTGGGGTTGATAGTGGAAAACTATTTTGTAAAAACCACCCTCAGTACACCCGACCGAGATTCGAACCTTTATCTCCTTGTCATCGACAGTCTAGTCTACTGCGAGAGTAGCGCGTCAGACCACTCGATCCTTGAAGTGGGTCTGTGATTCTTAAATTCAAATTTGAATATAGAATCAAGAATGAAACTATCCAAGCTCATATTTATCAATAATTTTAATTTTATTAGCAGCTGTGCTTCTGTACTGGGTTTAATTGATTCGTACCCGCATCGGTGGGTCAGGCTCATCTCGTCTGGTTTTTGGCGATAGGGAGGTTTTGATTTAGATCCCAGTCAGGTTAATGATGGTAATTATTCCTGAATTAAATTGTGATTGCCTTTGTTAATGTTGAACCGTGTAATAGATAGTACACGTTACCTGCTACGATAGCTGCAGGGTCAAAGGTGGAGGCTGGCAACCTACGGCCAGTGGTTTGGATCAGGCCCACCGAGTGATTTTTTTTATATGGACCTCAAAAGATTTAACAAGCACAAATTGTGTTCGTAAAAACAAAATAATTAATGTATGAGAAATATAAAGTTGATTTTTCTTTGCTAGATATTTTTTTTTTCCAAACCACCCCGCCAAATTTTGTTTTTTTTAAGTCCATGTGGCCCACGATACCAAAAAAGTTGCTGACCCCTGGTCTGAGGCGTCACACATATTAGTGTAACTGGTACATATTATTCCCCGAACGGGTAGTAAAACGCGGTGATAAAAAATGTATAATACACGTTCATTGATGATGATAATACAAATTTATATTTCATTTTAATTCTCTCTTATTAAAGTGCTAGCCAAAATTCGAGACAGGCTAGCAATGGTACAGTAGGCCTACAGAGCAACACACGGGGTACAAAATAAAAAATATGTATTATCTTTGTGTACTCCAAACTCCATGGAGTCAGCCCGCAATAAAGTCATACTGGCAGAGTGGCCACTGTCTGTTTGATAAGATAGTGCCATCTTCTGCAGATAGAGGGTGTCATTCGGTCGGCACAACGAACCCTCTGGAAGTTAATCTCAGGTTGTTTTTTTTATAATGGAGAAGAACGGTTAAAAATAATTTATCGTAGTAAGCAGCGATGAATTTGCATTGAACACTTTTTAAATCTGAGAGATTCAGTTAAGATGATGATGATTATGATAGTAATAATAATATTATCCTAAACATCCCTTGTATCATGCATCCTCTAGGACTCTTTCTAATAACGTTCATTTAGGGTAGCTTGAGAGTTGAGGAACCTGTGTTTTTGAACGTATCGGACCCAAAAAAATGTATTTTTTAAGGGTTAGAGAGGGAGGGAGCGGCTAAACCTGCGGTTGCTTTGCTTGAGGTGAATTATACCTAGAAGAAATGTCAGTAAATTTTTGTTTTTAACGTTAAATCTGACTTGAATTTATTTAAAGTCAAGAACGAAAACAAAAGTTGGGGTTGTATGAATTTTAAAAGAATCCTATAAGCATCAAGATACTAACAATTCGTTTTTACCCCTGGATCTCAGTCTCTCAGTCAAGAAAAAAAAATGACATTTTTTAGGAATAGACGAAATCATGGGCTGGTGAAGGGGATATCGGGGCTCGAATCACGGTTGGGTGGGATTTTTTTTTCTTAACGGCTTTACATACTTTTTCTCTCCAGGTGAATACGAACACAATTTCTTTAGATTCAACCTTCGTCATTCCTAACATATCATCGTAAATAATACATATGCGTATATTCCAAACGGGTAGTAAGACACTCTGTTTGGAAAAAAATATCTAATTAATGGAGATCACGTATGTATTACTGAAAAAAAATGTTAAACTTCGTGGTCTTGAAGTAAAGTGCTCACCTCAGGAAATGATGTTCGTGGGTTCAAATCAAGCTGAGGTCAACTGTTTTTTCTTGATCGATAAAAATCCATAACACAACTTCCTTCGCATGGGAAGTAAAACCGTCGATTGTGGCGCGTAAAAGAACCTCGGAAGGAATGTGAAAATACCTTTACTTGCAAAATTGGTAGACCCTTTCACTCTTGCTCATAGAAATTATTGTGTGCTGATATAATCAGTCGGTTCAGAAGGTTAATATTAAATACCTCAAATAAATGGAAAGAAAAAATTAGAGTGTGAAAGAGAGAGCGAGAGACAGACGAAGAGGAAGTGACTATCAAACATCACAAAGGAGAGCCGCTTCTTGGTCGGCTCCGAAACGACACAAGCGGAGAGAGCGTCTCTTTTGTTGATGTCTTTCTCGATATCTGGTAAATCCTCCGAGGCCGGTCGTGGCTGCTGTGACTTCGTGGGTGAGGTCGTTGAGCTTCCCCCCACCCCTCCCCACTAATCCTCTTTAGATCCATTCACCAATCNCCACCCCTCCCCAGTAATCCTCTTTAGATCCATTCACCAATCAACACCTCCGGTGTTTACACCGAGAGTAGGCTAACACGATCCCAGGTGCATTACTTAGCCCATCTCCCAACGTGTCGGTCTTGTGACCAGAGAACGCCTTCTTGACTGCTTTTTGGGGTTTGAATCCTGGCTAGTGTCTTCAAATATAAGTAGCGGGATTTATCGGGTGCAGATTACATCGCGATCAGATGGCTTAAGGGTGATATACCACTGCCAAATTTATTTTATAAAAGTTATTTGATCAAATTAAATATAATGTGCACTGCACAGTCCATTTTTCATGGGTTAAATCCTTAAGGGACCCACTTCAGTGGCCGAATGGTCTAAGGCGTTAATCTCGTGTTAGACTGGCCAGGAGGCTCAGAATCTAGGTCGGGTGTATTGAGGGTGGTTTTCCATAAGTGGTTTCTCTTTCCTCTTCCAAGCAAATGCTGGTATATTTCCTCTAATATGCTTAGTTCCTCATTCCTACCCCATTTAGCGTAATTATTGTATACGCTTATAACTTGAACCGGTAGTAAGATGCAGGGATAAAAATAAAGTAGTTTAGAAAATAAAAACTTTTTTTTAATTTGCGATCAACATTAATAACATTTGTTATTTTCTTATATAATTTGATAAGCCCGTTTCCGGTAATAGAAATTACGTGGAAATGGCTTAACAGATTTTAGCAAACGAACTCTCATTTTAAAAGTTAGGGGTCCAATGTGTCGGGAAAAATAGAAGTTTCCAAAGAAAATGTTTATCTCCCAGAGAATTTTCAACTTTTCATTCTTTGTTTACATCACCATGAGGCTGACCTGGTGGTCTAGGGGTAAGGTGTCGGACTTCTGTGTTGGGAGTCCGGGGTTCAATCCTCGGTGCCGGCACAGATTTATCTGATTGCCAAACCCCTTCCTTCACCTTTGACAAGACGTGTATTATTCAAATTTTTAGTGAATGTGTGGAATGCCAGGCCTCCACCGTGGTTCGGATCCCACGTTAAACAGTAGGTTCTCCATTTCATCTTACAATCACCCTACCATTACACATTAGCGTAAGTGCGTATAACCCGAATGGGTAGTAAGACGCGGTGATAATAATAATAATAATAATAATAATAATAATACATCACTATGAAAACCATGATTTGTGCATGAGTGTTTTTTGTAAATAAAATATTTCTCTCTGGTCAAAAATACCAACTCAACTCTTAATTTAGTGGTTTGGTACAATAGATAGAAATAATACGGCAATTAAGTGTGTATTTTATAAACAAACCATTGAAAATAGGTAAAAAAAAATATATATACAAATTTCTGTGTTGTTAATTTTAATCCTTCCTCTTCTTTGACTTTAAATATTTGTCTCTGCCCTTATGTATAGTTTGATAAGCCCTTTTCCGGTGATTGAAATTGCAAAAATAAATGACAACCTATTTTGACAAATGACCAGTAAGCTTATAAAGATCCAGGATATCGTCCGTCAAAAAGAGTAGTTTACAATGAAAACCCTATTTTCCTTGTGAATGTTCAGCTTTTAATTCTTTGTTTGGATTAACATGGAAACCCTGACTTGTGCATGGTTTTATAGCAATAGATAAAATATTTCTTCTGGGTAAAAAAATAATATTGACTATAATCCGCAAATTAAAATGAAAAAGTTGTCAATTTCTTGGAAATATTTCCCCCTCGTTTTGTTTCGTATATAATTATAAATTTAAAACGATAAAATTATGTTTAAATATGTTTTGATAATTATGTATTATAATTCCAAAAATTGGTATATGTATTTTGAAATGTCTTTAGATAGTCATTTTAATTATTTAATTATGGGTGTTGGTGATAATTTTTTCCAAATAGTATCACAATACCAATCTGTTTCAGTTATGTTTCCTAGATACCACTTAATTTTGAGGGTATCTTTATGATATTTAAAAGTAATATTTTATGTATTCAATATCTTATAATCAAAGTATAGGTTTTGGTGTTTATTTATTCAGATAATATTTTAATACAAGTAAGTTCAATTAAGTTTCTATGTTACCACTTGATTTTTGGCTGATAGTATTTCAAAATAATGTTTTGTTAACCCGCTTCGGTGACCGCATACTCTCCCAGTAGACTAGACTGCCGATGATGGGTCTAATCTCGGTCGGGTGTACTGAGGGTGGGTTTTTAAAATGGTTTTCCATTCTACCTTCCCGCAAATACGGATACACTTCCTCTGAATACAACCTTCCTAATCATTAAAACCATTGGCGTATTTAGTACACAAGCGTACAACCCAAACGGGTAGTAAGACGCGGTGCTAAAAATAAAAATCTTTCTAGCACTCTCTCTTTCTCACACACACACTCTGTCACGCACTCTCTCACTCTCTCTCACTCTCTCTCACACACTCTCTCACACACTCACACACTTTCACACACAATCTCTCACACTCTCTCTCTCGCACTTTTTCACACACTCTTACACACAATCTCTCACACTCTCTCACACAATCTCTCACACGTTCTCTCTTTCTTTCTCACACACACACTCTCTCTCTCACACAAACAAACTCTCTCTCAAACACACACTTTCTCTCAAATACTCTCTCATACACTCTCTTACATACACTCTCTCACTCATTCTTTCACTTTCTCTCTTAGTTACTGACTTTCTATCTCTCTCTCTCTCTCTCACACACACACACACACACACGCACTCTTTTCCCCTATATCCCTTTCACACACACTCTTACACCATCACTCGCTAACACTCACTCGATCAGACTCACTAGGTCACTCTCATTCTTTCCCACTCACTCTCTCACACTAACAATCTCAATTTCACTCTCATACACTTAATACTAACGCTCACATTTTCTCAATCTCTCCCTATTTTCTTTCTATATATCTTATTTATAATTTGATAAGCCCGTTTCCGATAGTTGGAATTACGAGAAAACGGCTAAACCAATCTTGACGAATGAACACTCGTTTTAAAGGTTAGGGGCCCAGGATGTGACAAAAATAGTAGCCTAAACCTAAAACCCTAATTCCCTAGTAAATTTTCTATTTGTTCCCTCAATGTGAGCAGTGGCTCATTTAGGTACAATCATTCTTTGCTTACATCACCATGGAAACCATGATTTGCTTATGATTGTGTGTTGGTAAATAAAAACATTATCTTTAGTTATAAATAATAATAGCTCAATTCCTACTTGAGTGGTTTGGTGCAACGAATATATAGAAAGTTGGGGGAGGGGTGGTTTTTAAAGTTCTCATCGAGGCGTGAAGGGGTAAAATATGATTCAAATTAAGCACTGAAAGCTGCTAAATATATATGTAAATTTGATAGCCTTTAACGAGTAAACTTTCAATTAAAAAGTCAAGTGAGGATTTATTATATGGATCTTTTCCCAATGAAAAGTTTAGAATACATTTTAGTGCAATAATTTGCAACCATCGCTGCAACGATATAATATCTATCAAAAATGACAGCTGCAGCGCACATGATCTGATGTATGAATACGTGAAAGTAGATCAAGTAACTTTTCTAGCTGTCAGATAAACTTACTGTATGAAAATGGAACTGTGACTTTTTGACGATCCATCCAAATTAATATCTCCTATACATAGAAACCTGAAATATTGACCTGAACATTCGAAGCAGTTAAAAATGTATTTGTTCATTATGAGCAGAATATTTTCTTATAAGAGACAAACCCCATACTTATGCTATAGAATAAACGTGGATTTACTTTTAATCAATAAATAAATTTTGATTACCACATTTTTAGAGTTTTCACGGTCCATTATCATTTGTAAGATGATTGGCGTCCATTTTTTAAAACATGTGGAAAAAAGTGATGCAATTTTATAAGCTACTACACATATTTTATCAAATGTGGTAATAACTCTTCTGTTGAAGGTTAGAAAGAAAGTGTACCCGAATTCAAGTGGACGGGTATCGGGGAATCATTTAGGATAAAAACACCCGACTGGAATTCGAGCCCCGATATTTCCGTAATAGGCAGTCACATCCTATTTCGAGGGTCATGTCTTTATGACCGTTAGATCACTGAAGTGGGTGACTTTAGTATCACACCAGAAATATAAATAGGAATTATTCAAAATAATAGAGGTACAGAAAATTGGCAAAACTATGTATGGAATTTTAATATTATATTTCCTCAATACATTTAAAAAATTTTTTGTTCCTTATGGTTAAAATTTTGGAGCAAGTGTGTAAAGAATATTTTTTTTTACAACTACAGTTATATTTTGAAATAAAGATATAAAACATCTTATTGAACCAGATCCAACCTCACTTAAGGAAATACAGTCATTTGTGATGGTAACAACTAGAATTTATAAACAATTTGAGAACTATTTTGGTGGTTTTGAAGTATCAGCACTACCAGTACTTAAGGTGGTATGTACAGAACGGGAATTAAGACCACTGTTTTTGCAGTTTTTATAGAAAAACTTTTGTTTGGACAAAATAAATGGAATATTCCTCCAGTAGAAGAATAGAGTTTAATTTTATTCATGTGATGACCTCAACAGTTCTTGAATATTCGTCAAATGTGTCCTGAAATTTAATTATAACTTTTTCTCTTAGTTTAAAAAGTTCCTCGTCTAATACCGCAATGCTCATGACAGATATCTAACAACTGTTGATATCATTTTGTGAAGAAAGTTATACTCTATGTTTAAACTGAAGGAATATTTGATTAATTTTGACCAAGAAAAGTTTTTATGAGGAAACCTGCAAAAACACTTTTCTCTTCTTGCGTTCCCTACACTCCCGCCTTAAGAAATGTCACACTTAGAAAGTATTTTCCCTTCAGGTAGGCGTCGTTGAGAGGACGGGGGTGAGGTGAAGGTGGAAAGAAGGTATGTGTTCTTCCCACACGGGTTTGTACTGTACGTACAGTAATTACCATTCATTCGTCAGTGATTGCCGTTTATTTATTTTTTAACTATGCAACGTGTCAAACTACCCGTACGGGCTATCCTCATATTCCCATCGATGGGGGTAGAATACGAAGAATATTTAATTTGAAAGAAATGTACCCGCGCTTGTATGAAGAAAGAGTGAAAAATAGTTTAGACATATCAATATACTCGAACCGGGACTCGAGCCCAGATCTACCAACCAACAGCCGTCAGTGACGTTTTAGACCATGTAACCATTCGAAGCTTGTTATGTGATCCCAGCTATAGCGACGATATTTCTTCTAGCTTCCGGACAAGGAAGAGATAATTAACTCAGCCTAGAAAAGATTATTCGGAGCCCGAGGTGGCTTTATCCCAGTGCGTCTCAAAAAAGAGAGGCTACATGATGGTATCCGCGATTTCAGTATGTGGCACTCGAAAACTGGAACAAATTTCTAAAAGAAAAGTCTTCTCTTTACTCGATATAAAATGTTAACAACAACACGCCTTCCATCTTACCTCTTTATCAATTTTAATTATACAAATCGTTGATCGATCCTAATAATTCTGGGAGTGGAAACTAATTGTGTAACGTCAGAAGACCCTCTTTTTCTCCATAAACCAATGAACGCAGTCCACCACAGGAACAAAACTAAACCCATTCTCTCTTCCTTTACCCTACTTTTTAACGCATGACTGAAGACATTGCATTTTTTTTGTAAGGTACTGTCGGTCATTGACTTTTACAAACCTCTGTAAACAAACACTGGAATTTGATCGGCCTACAAATTCGCCACGAAATGAGTTGACATTATTGAACAGGTAGGTACTTCCTATTTCTTTCAATATTTCGTAAGGGGAGGGACTTTTAAACAAATTTAAATAATGCCATAATACAAAATTACTTTTAAAAGTGAGCAATGTTTATTTATCAGGTAGAATATGAATGTTTTGAGGTCCAGTATAATCTTGTGATGCGATATTAGTATTAGTGTGTTACCGAGCCTTATAAAATAAACAAATTACCCTCTTTTTTTCTCTCTCTGTAAAGATCAGTTCTTCTTTTACCATTCATTCCCTCAACGCCTGTGAGTTATACTTCATGTGATATTGCCTGGTGATGTGGGTTGTCGGTTTTCAATACCGGTGATGAGCTAAGAATGAAGGTCTTAATTCCATCTTTAATAATTCATAGTTACTTAGGCAGATAAAGAATCTATTCTGAATTTTTGGAAAGTCTTGTAGTATAATTTAATCTGTGCATTAGTTGAAACTGATTTTACAATTAATGTAGCGGAGCAGTAGGGAGGAAAAAAATTGTTTGGTAATAGAGTATAATGCATTCCAATTTGTTGGTATTATAAAATTAAAATTCATAAATAAACAAATAATTAGCAGATATGGCACCAGCGTCGTGGATGTTATAGTTTGGTTTACCTACAATTATAATCAGTGAAAATAATGTATATAGGGCTAATATAAATCCATTAATTTTACTAAATTGCAATTTCACTTAATTACTTACTTTATGGAATTAGGAACTAAAAAGTCCATTGCCGCACTTACAAAAGTACGCCACCTATCCCTATCTTTAGCTAGTTCTATCCAGTCCACCTCATTACACTCTATACCTATCTTGAGATAGTTCTATTCAGTCCACCTCATTACACCTTATCCCTATCTTTAGCTAGTTCTATCATGTCAACCTCATTACACACTATCTTTTTCAGGTCCATTCTAATGTTATCCTCCCATCTGCGTCTAGCTCTTTCCAATGGTCTCTTACTATTGGGTTTACCAGTCAATACCTTGAACAAGGTTTTATACCCTGATTTTGGTAGAAAGGACCTTATCCGGTAGTTAATAAAACAATTGTAATATATTCATACATAAGTCATGTTATATGCAGCTGTCTCTTTGAACATATATTACCAATACCTATAAAACAATACTAAAACTAACTCACTTCAGTGGCAGAATGGTCTAAGGCGTCACTCTCGTGTTAGACTGCCCTGCTGATGCTTTCCTTTCAAGAAAATGCACGTAGATCACCTCTAAAATGCTTCCTTCCTCATTTCTACCCCATTAGAGTAATTATCATATATACTTATAACCTGAACAGGTAGTTAGATGCGATGATTAGAAATATATTAATATTAAAGATATAAATGTTGACTGCAAAAAAAAAGTTTGTATTTTATTGAAAGTTCCTTCCAGGCGGAATTCTAAAATAGAATGTAATTTTACAAATAATCTAATCCTTCCGTGGCAAAAAGCTACCAAAAGAATACTTATAAAAAAGGGACCACTTAGATCACTTGGTAGCCAAAAACAAAATGGCACCCGAGGCCAATCTTCAAGAGAAAGAAAAGGGGGGGGGGGGAACCAACATACTAGCAAGGTCGACCGCTTTATATCTCGAAATAGCAATTTATCTGCGAGCTAATTCTCGCGCATAATGGCGGCGCGAACATTGCAGCCTATATTCATAAGGTTGAGTCAAGTTGAAGCGTACAATTAGAATGCTTCGGGAGTTAAAATTAGATTCACTCGGGATCATTAACATATTACGCAAGAGTATTTTAATCAACGGGTTGCAGCACCCAAATATCATAGTTATATTTTGGGAAACTTTTGGTGGCGAAAGAAAAAAAAAACCCTTAAAACCTTAGAGAACTTCCATTGATATCAAAAGTTGTTGAATATCTGTCATGAGCATAGCAGCATTAGGTTAGAAACTTTTTAAATGAAGATAAAAAGTTGTCATTAAATTCCAGGATACTCTTGACAGTTATTCAACGCCTGTTGATATCATCCTGTGAAGAAAATTACTCTATTTTTCTACTGGAGAGCTATTTGATTTCTTTCGAACAAAAAAAATAAAAGTTTTGATATGAAAATGGCAAAAAATACTACCTTTATCTCGACTTCACTACACTCCCAGGGGATATCCGTATTGGGAAACGGGCTTTTGAGTGTTAGTAGTAAAATACCAATAAAACACAATCTAAATCTGTATAGTACCAATGATTGACCTATGGTTGACCTTACAAAACCAGACAATCATGCTCTAGTACTGTACTTTGTATATGTGCTTATAAAGGTGCTGATCTACTGCAAATCTGTGCGGCACAAGTTTGTGCATGAACAATTGTGCAGCACAGCGAGCCTCAACTGTTGTGAACATTGATTATCTACACCAAACAACACAAATTTTGAAACACCGTTCATGAACAATGTGCGTGCACAAAAGTTGCGAATTATTTGTGCTTCACCAAGAATTTAGTATCCACCATCAGAAACTCCAGCACATGAAGTTTTGGATGAGTTTATTCTTTGCTTTTACAATCTGCATTGCGCTAAAATTATTTTCCAATTTACTCTGTATTTCTGTGCTATCACAGTCAAACTTTTCACCTAACTCTTGATTTGCGTCGTGTTTTTTATTGCGATTTTTTGTCATTTTGATCAGATGGATCCCATATTATAGGTCGAATTTCTATTTTATTTTATAAAATTAATAATCATTTCATTGCTCTACTCAATTACAAATATTTATAAAAAATATACTTCAACAAACAAAGACAATGTTTTCGCTCTGCTGGCAGAATCTAAACTGGAGTGCGTGAACATTGTGCGCATACAAGGTCGTTGTATTCACCAGATTGATGAGTGTGCACACAATGATCTTACTAGTTCGTGCACTTTCTGCTTGGCTGCGTGAACATTTTGTGTCTGTGCATTAAATAGAATACACTGGAAGAAACTTTTTGTGGCGCACATTACAGCACGAGTGCGGCACTGCGGTGTATCAGCCAGCACCTTATGGGTGTTGGAGGCGCTTAGATTTGTTACGTCAGTCGGGGCAGAATAACGAGCAGAGTACGGGTATTCCTTGACCAATTACTCTATGGCGCTATCTTACAGATTACACCATAGTTGAACCAAACAATCTAAGCTTGTTGCCTTTCAGATTAAACGGAGGATACATGCTATTGGTGAATACAATGTCGTCATAGGTGTGACGTGTGGAGCAGTTCATTTGAAGGAATAAGTAGCCCGGACAAGACAAGATAACCCAGCTATGCGTGTGTGACGTCAGAGATGTGACGTACGGAGCAGTTCATCTGGATGAAGAAATAGCCCAACCAAGACAAGATAACCTAGCCGTGCGTGAGTGACGTCAGAGGTACAGCGTTTGGAACAGCTCATCTGGATTGAGCAGTAACCCGGACAAGACAAGATAATCCAGCCATGCGTGAGTGGCATCAGAGGTACAACGCGTGAAGCAGTTCATTTGGATGGAGACGTAGTCCGGCCAAGACAAAATAACCCAACCGTGCGTGTAGTAATGTGCGTGAGTGACGTCAGAGGAGCAATGGAGGAAGTTATGTCAGTCAGTGCAGTGCAGTGGGTAGGGTCAGGTTACGGTAATGCTGGTCAGCGGTCAGCAATATTGTAATTACATGGAACGTGACTACCGTGACGTCACACGCCGTGTGACATTCCACCGTAATGGCTGCATCATCACAGTCTGGAACCGAAGAAGGGGAAGAGGGGTTATAGGAGGTCGTGTGGTCAGAGTGCCCAACTTACTTATTGTATAAACAGTAAAAGTGAAAAAAACACGACCTTTCCTTTCCAAATTTCCCTGATGTAATATAACATAAACATTTTACGTCAAACAAATACAAAATCTACAGCAGTGGTCGAACAGTTTAAGGCGATTGTTTCCTACCTTTTCCATATAGTTCCCCCCCTGAAGCCAATGATAGTTCACCATGGCCCCCTTAATCTCCCACACTATATGAGGGGGAATTAAAAACCTGCTAACACATGTATAGTATTCTCCGTAACCAATTTCATATTAATAAAAGAAAAATTATGCTAAGTCGGACAGTAATGGAAAAAAACCGTGTTTAGTCAAAATGTGAATAGCAAATAATTTGTATATTATGTAAAAAAAATAGCTTAAAAATATAGATTTGTTTTCCGGACCCCAGGTTAGGAATCCATAGACTACCGCATTGGAATTATTTTTTAGCACCGCATCTTACTACCCATTTGGGTTATAAGTGTATGTACTAATTACGCTAATAGTTTTAGGGAATAGTAAGGTTATATTTTATTTTTAGGAAGTGTACCTCCATTTGCATGGAAGGAGATTGGTAAACCACTTAGGGGAAACAAACAACAGTATACCTGACCTGGATTCGATCCCTATTTTTTTGTCATCAGAAGTACAGTCAATTTTGAGAGTGATGCCTTAAATGTGATTAGTTTAGTAGGCTACTGAAACGCGTCATCCAACCTTAAGATGTGAGTGTAGGAGACGCGAGCTAAGAGCAGTGTTTACGCAGTTTTTATAGCAAAACTTTTTTTACCAAATAAATAAAATAATTCTCAAATAGACACAAATAGTTTAATTTTCTTCACAAGGTGATATCAACAGTTGTTGGTTATCTGTCAAGGGTGTCTTGAAATTTAATGACAACTTTTTCTCTTCATTTAAAAAGTGTTTAATCTATTGCTGCTATGCTCATGACAGATTTTCAACAATTGTTGATATCACAATGTGAAGAAAATTAAGCTCTATGTTTCTACTGGAGCAATATTTGATTTATTTTGCCCCTCCAAAAAAAAGGGTTTTGCTATAAAAACTGCCAAACTACTGCCCTTTTCTCGCGTTCCCTACATCCACACCTTAATCCTGCTGACGTGTAGATGGCAACACATTATTTTGCTGACAAAGCGGTTGGTATGCTATTCAGTTATGTAAATGTGTCCAGCTGTGTGCTGGTATTCAACTGATTGCAAAATTTAGATCGAAAAATGTTCTCTACATAATATGCTAATATCACTGTTGCTTTGCAAAGCCATATTCTATCGTATTTTAATAAATGTATTGGGAAAAACAGGAGACTCTGACGCTTGGATAGAAGCCTAACATCTGTTCAAATTTTATTTTGTATTCCTACACACGTTTCACCAATGGCTTAGCTTGGAGTGTCTCCAGGTTAACCACAGCTTGCTAAAACTGTACCTCATCTACTTTCCCCATTTGACCAGGTTAGCCATAGCTTGCTAAAACTGTACCTGTGATATGTTCTCACCCACTTTTCCCCATTTGACCAAGTTAGCCATAGCTTGCTAAAACTGTACATGTGATATGTTCTCACCCACTTTTCCCCATTTGACCAGGTTAACCATAACTTGATAAAACTACACCTTTGAGATGTTCTTTCCCTCAATCTGTCACCATTTGACCAATCAAAACATAGGTCCTTCTCAACATGGGAATGTATCTTCGTTGATAGCCCGCCAAGGAGTATCTTACTGGGTGATTATAGCATTCATAGGCAGAGTTTAAGGTGGTATGGAAAGAAAAGTGTGTTAAGTTCCATATTTTAACGGTTTTGGACAAAATAAATAAATATTGCTTCAGAAGATACGTTTGGTTTAATATCTCGAGTATTTGCGATATGCTTCGTAGATTTCGGCCAGTTCATTTTCTATGTTCATTAAAAAATGCCTGTTCAACTTTTAAAATGCTCATGACAAATATTCAAAAGCTGTTGAGAACACTATGTGTATGAAATTAAGCTAAACATATCTACTGAAGCATTATTCTATTTGTTTTTGTAAAAAAAAGTGCTTTGCCACGAAAAAAAGACTTCCAAAATACTAACCTTAGCTCGAATTTCCTTCCACACCACCTTAAAATAACTTGGGTTGTCTTGGAAACACGTCACGCCACGCCACGCCACTGCGTTTCACATACATTTGTTTACTCTCAAATTATTTTACCAAAAAAAGGATAAATTATATTTCCAATTATCTTTACAAATTTTTTATCAGTATGTTTAACATGTGTGAAATATATGGAGAAAGGAACAAGGATGGTGATTAAAAGGAAAAATACACCAACCTAAAGGTAGGGTTGAAAACCACATTATGGCCAAATAGCCCTCAATGGTATTTGGACTTTGACTCACCGGATCAGAAATAAGAATGATGACACACACTTCAGTGGCTGAACGGTCTAAGGCATCACTCTCGTGTTAAACTGGTCAACCGACAGCGGGGCGATTAGGGCTGGATCCCTAGCGATTCTACTGAGGGTGGTTTTCCCTAAATGTTTTCCCACTCTCCTTCCACGCAAATGCTGGTAGACTATTTCTAAAATGCTTATTTTCTCATCCCTACCCCAATATAGTAATTATCATACATGCGTATAGCCTAAACGGGTAGTAAGACGTGGTGATAAAAAAAGAACACCGACGCTGAGCTAAGTCTACAGCCAATAACATTAATAAATTTAATGAAACGAGTATAAAGGAAAACTATAATTTTAAGAGAAAGTCATCCCCAGTCCAACATAAGTCGAAGCAAGATGGGAAGTTATATCTGCTATCCACGCCGGTGGGCACGCGGACCAAGGTGTCAGTGGTGTCTTGTCTGGATTGCAGATAAACTTAAAAGCTGAGGCTCGAACCCCGGCCGGGTGTACCGAGGTCGCCTACTTAAATAGTTTCCCAATCTCCCTAATCACAAATGTAAGTACTCTTTTTTTCTAAATTATACGTTTCTCATCATATTCCAGCCCTACTACTATATATATTATTACCCACTTCGTGATTTTCCCCTGAATGGTTTTCCACTCTCCTTTCACACAAATGCACGTGCATTTCATCTCAATAAAATCTTCATAATCCCTAACCCTTTAGTGTAATTATTACATAGGCGTATAACCCGAACGGTTAGTAAGACGTGGTAAAAATAAAAAATTATATATATATATTATGGCCAAGGCCCGAAACAGGTTACATTGTGAATTGTTTGGATTCTTTGCACACTGGCCAGCTGATTCAATCAAATCGTGAAATATTGATGGAGGAAAAAAAAGCTAGAAGTAGCCAGTCATTTAGAGAACTAGCTAGACTTGGTGTTTTGTCCATGACATATTATATACGCCGATAGCCCGGATGGGTGATAATATTTAAAGTACGTGAGGATGGAGTGGGGCTTGGGGGAAGAAAGACAAATAATACTGTCTTCTTGCCCCAGTAGACCCAAACAATTATTCTAGATTCTCCATCGGCAAGATTAGGAGAACTCGACTTTTTTGTCGACTAGTTTGGTAAAAGAATCCTGCTCAGATTTGAGATCTGTTGAGGGCAAAGCTCTTACCTGAAAGCAATAAAACAAATTCTGAATGGGACAAAAACCTACGTTCAAAAAGTCGTCGAGAAAGTTTGTGATGGTCGTAAAAATTTAGTAAGAATAGCAAACGTTAACATTTAATAGCTATGGGAAATTTTAGGTTAGTATGTTTGCAAGATGCGCCACTTAGGTTAGTTTTTTTATTAGGGTCCAGACGGGGACACACACACACACACACACACACACAAAAAAGAACTTTCAGGAAGAAGGTTTAATATGCCTGACAAAAATCTCGTTACGTCAACAATACTGGACAACACATTTTTTTTTATTTGACTTTTAGAGATGAGCCGTTGACTTCACTTCTTTTAAGATGTAGGCCTACTAGCAGGTAAAAAAACAAGTATTTATTAGTTTTAGAAGCATTCAAAAGAAACACTTTCATTTTCAGTAGTTTCTTACTTTGCATACAAGAGTAAAAACTGGGTACAAAAGAGAATGAATAGCAAGCAAGAACACCTTTTGAATATTCATAAGGTTCAATTCACTTTCATAAGATCCTTATGTAAAAAAAAAAGGGGGGGAGGGGATAATACATTTTTGTGCTTGAGACTGTTTGACTTTTATTTGTCTCGTTCACTATAGGGCTAACCATCGTCAAAGTGGTTTATGTTGGGGAGGCTTTAGGAAGAGTTTTCTCCTCCTAACTCTTAAATTTTATTTGGACTTTTATTGCAAGTCTTTTCTCTCGACACGCTGTTTCGTGATATATACACAACTATTCAGCATATAACCCAGAGGGCACACAAAAAAACAACAAAAAACATGGAGCTATGGGAATGTGAGCTACGCTGGCACAAGCAGTGAAGTGATTCGGTCAATTAAAAGAGATGGAAGGAAACGTGATTTAAGGAGCTATGATAGTCGATCAGAGATTCAAAAACGTCATAAAATAAGTGGGTTAAACCCCTATAGGGCCAAGATGTCCGACAGTAGGAGAACAAACAAGAGATTAGGAAAATACAAATGACAGTACAATGTATTGTAATACCCCCTATAAATTACATAATTTGATTCACATATATCCATTCTACGCTCCTATACCAGTTACCTTTCATTTCCAGGCATTTAGCTCTTAATGAGCAACCGAAATATAACCATCCCCTTGGTGTGGTGGTAAATGCACCCGGTTACGAGTCTAGGGATCCCGGATTCGATTCCCGGATGACACCTTGGGTATTTTTCTCCTATGAGGAATGACCCCAACGGTCACAAGGGTTTGGATAGTTAGGCTTAAGCTAGGTTAAGATTCATCCTGGCTCCACAACACCATAATACCTATCATCACATCATCTCATTGCGGGTAGGACGTGTAGACAACCTCCTATGGTGTACCCTGGGCACAAAGCTCTGTGCCTCTAGAGCGGCTAATAGTCTACACAAAAGGTGACCTAAAATGGATGTCATGTTCCTTCCGGTCATATATGCCATACGATAAAAAAAAAATCGAGACATTGAAAGAACCTCCACGGAAAAAAAATGATTGATACATTTGGGCGTCTTCTGGGCAATGGTACATTAGTACTGGCTAATATTCCCACAGACTGAGCTGCAGATTGATTTAATACAGACGATCAATATTTTATACCAAAAGTTGAATACCATTCTACCATCCATAAAAAAAACCTCTGGAACCACACACGACCCTCAGTGACGTAGAGTGAGGTGTTGCCGGGATAAGAAGAGCTTGTTAAAATTGCAACTGTGATATGTTCACCTTCACTCGGTACCATTTGGCTAATCATACATAAGCTCTGCTCTACATACCTCACATTTAAAAAATGTGGATTTTTGGACTTTTCAGACTGTAAAATGTCAACTTTTAAACTATTAAAGTATAGGATCATATAAAATAGGTTGGTGCCCATCCCAAGTAAACACCATACACCTTTACTTTAAAATGTTTCATCAATATCTAACCTAAGAACACCGTTTGATCGGTAATATCTCAGCTACAGTACATCCAACGCCGGTAATTCAGACCTCCGCGTCACCAGTAAACCAGATTAGGTTAGTCTGGAATTCAGTCCTCGTGAGCACCGACGGAGGCATTGAAGGTGTGGGCTCATTAGAAGTTACACATCTATGAGTTTATATACCTAGTGACACCTAGCTGTCATTCTAAGATCCAGGATTCGATTTATATAACTGTGTTTTCATTGATAAAAACACACACATAAAACACTAAGTACAGTTCAATTTTCATAAGAAGAACCTTTTAAAAAAGACAAACTTACTTTTTTGCAGTCAAAATTGATAACATTTTACTGTATTATTAGTATAATTTTATTTAAAAAAATAACTCCATGGGGTCAACCTGCAATCGAGCCATACAGATTGAGTGTCCGCCACCTGTTGGCTAAGATAGTGGCATCTTCTGTGGATAGAAGGTGTCATTTGATCAGCACAACAAATACTTGAGGAGTTAATCTCAGTTTTTTAAACCAGAGCTGCTAGATATTTATTCAAGTAGCTCTTCATTTGTCCTCAAGAGGCTGAGTTTTAACCCGTTCTGGACCCAATGCTTCACAGAAACTCTATAATTGCTGGAGATCGAACCCGGGACCCCTGGATCTGTTGCAAAGATATTAACATATATCTTAGCACACCGTTTTACCACCTGTCCAGGTTGTACGCAAGGATATTAATAATATCTAACAAGAGTGCCACTTACCCACTTCGGTGGCCGCATGGTCTAAGGCGTAGCCCGGTTTAGTGTACTGATAATGGTTTTATCTAAATTTTTCCACACTCTACCTTCACCCAAATGTGGGTACATTTAATAAAATTCAACCTTGATCATCCTTTACACATTTTCGTAATAAGTGCACATGCGTATAGCCAGAAAAGGTAGTAAAACGTCGTTCTAAAACAAAAACAAACAGAAAAAAACACCAATGGATAATATGTATTGATGTATGAATAGGTGAAAGTAAATCTAGTAACTTTTATAACTGTAAGATAATGGCTCTTCCTATTAAAATAATTGGACTGTATACCTTTTCCTCTTATCGTTACTACAGTCTTACTAGTAGTTCTGTGAACAGTTGCCCTTGCTCCCTCCATGTTATTATTGTTACTACAGTCTTACTAGTAGTTCTGTGAACAGTAGACCTTGCTCCCTCCATGTTATTATTGTTACTACAGTCTTACTAGTAGTTCTGTGAACAGTAGACCTCGCTCCCTCCATGTTATTATCGTTACTACAGTCTTACTAGTAGTTCTGTGAACAGTAGACCTCACTCCCTCCATGTTATTATTGTTACTAGAGTCTTAATATAGCTCTTTAGATTTCAAGTTGATATTTTCCGTTGGTGATCGAGTTAGACAGAAAACAAATGAATACTATATTCAATGGTTCATTATATTAATATAGAATAACCGTTGTTAACGTGGTTCAAGATTTCGTCCTCTTAAAATATGTAAAAATAGAATCGCCTTAAATACTCTATCGATTATTAAAATGTTAAATTATAATCATTTATATAAGCTACTAAACAAAAAAAAAATTTTTTTTGACTGGCCACCATGTTGAAACGGATAGACCGATTGAAAAACTATGTTGTATGGGCCTTAATATATTATTCGGCCTAGTTTCAAATAATGTCCCTTTTAAATTTAGTTAAAACTGTTTGACCCATTTGTCATCATGAAACAAACATCCGGACAGATGTGATTCCAAATGATCCAGCTAAAATAGGACCTCGCTACACTCGGTCAACTAATAGGTAACCTGATCTTTAAAAGTCTTCAGTTGGTCTTAAACCCGTATCTTTAATAAACGTTCAGACCTCTAGAGAAAAAAAACCCTGACCCTGACTTTACTGATCTAGTGACTTGATCGACCTATAATAAAAAGGGTCACGGAATCACGACGTGACTGCCGGCATCAGTCACACAAATCGTTGGGATAGAAGAAGACGGACGAAGAAGAGTTCCGCTTTCTCACAGGCACACTCCCTCCATTTCCAGGCCTTTCCTCCGATATTTCTCCTCTTGGTTATCCTTCTGCTCCTTCCGCTGCTTCGCCGTCAAGGCCGCTTATGAGGATTTCGCAGAGCCATCTACTTCTTACCCGAGAAAACTGTTGCGGTGTGTGTGTGTGTGATGCTATTATTGATTGACCGAGGGGCAGGGTAGAAGGGGGGGGGTGGTTGGCTGGCTTGTCCCCCGGACCGGAAAGATTTCGGGGCTGACTTTACTTGAACATTTCTCCTCGTATACCGGTGTGTACTAGTATTATATTGTGTTAGTTGTGTCAGTAGTTGTGGCTATTACTCTTTTCCCTCCCTCCCCCCTCCCTCGAACTTGTGGTACACCGTCAGGTCGGTCATTCACCCCGTCTACTCTCTCTGGCTTTGTCTACCGTTGTTTATACATTTAAGGCCTACATCTCCCCCCCCCCCCTAAAAAAAATTGGGGAACTATATTTGGTAAGTATCAGTTTATTTAAAATTATGTTTTGATATTTATCAGGGGTTTTGACGTTCCACATTTTTTAAACACATATTTATTAAAATCAGCAAAGGACTATCTTAAGTTGGGATGAAGGTAGACGTGAGTTTAGGTATAGTATTTATTTGTAGTTTTTGACCAAAATAAAAATATATTGCTCTAGTAGACACATGCCATGAGCTTACTGGCATTAGACTAGAATAGTTCTAGGCATATTCCGCAATGCTCATCACAGATACGAAGGGGGCAGGGAGGTAGGGTCAACAGGTTAAGGGCAGTGTTTTTGCAGTTTTAATAATAAGGCATTTTTTGGTAAAAAAAAGTATTACTTCAGTAGAAACCTAGAGTTTAATTTTCTTCGCATGGTGATATCAACAGTTATTGAGTATCTGTCAAGAGCATAGCGGCATTAGATGAGAAACTTTTTAAATGAAAAAAAATTTGCTATCCAATTCCAGGACACCCTTGACAGATATTTAAGACTGTTATTACAATACATCTAAATTTATTTAAAGTTTGTACAATATATGGGGTTAAAAGACTCCAGTCATGTTAAAAATATTTACTAATGGACCATGAAGTATTGGTCAGCAAAGTTGTGTTATTAATTAAAGAATAAAACCCTTGTATTAAAGCCTAAGTATGGAGTTTGTGCCTTCACGCTTTAGGCCTGCATTTGTAATTAATTTGTAGATATTTTATAAAATATTTGTAAAATATGTTAACTTATAAAATATCTTTGATGGATC
Source organism: Timema bartmani (assembly GCA_902151455.1). NCBI lineage: Eukaryota > Metazoa > Arthropoda > Insecta > Phasmatodea > Timematidae > Timema > Timema bartmani. The sequence continues at coordinate 213,082 of CABFWB010000513.1, forward strand.
GTCAAAGACACGTTGTATTTTTAACAAAGATCTTTTATAAAATAAACATGACAGTATAATACCGTCCTAAGAAAGTGCAATGCGTCTTCTACCACACACTCAATTATTCTAGTGTCTCGATATTTTGCCAATAGAATAGCAGAACGAAAAAGTATAGAGACAGTAAATATTTTTTTTGCTACTATCCGGAATCAAACCAGCACACCCTACACCTTGGAGATGGCCTAAGAGACTATGAGAGTTGAACAAACTGTTTTTAATTTACGACGTATCAATATCAATTTTAGATAGTCAAAGTAACAAAAAAATATAATGAACTCAATCCTGTTTGGTAGTCTCATGAACTAAAACACCACTCTTACAATGGTCGGAACTGCCGATGATGGGAAGATCGAGGCTCGATTCCCAGTCCGGTGCACTGTTGCTTTTATTTTCCCCCTAGGCGATTTTCTATCCTCCTTCCCACAAAAATGCTGGCACACTTCATTTGAATTCAATCTTCCTCATCCCTAACAAGATACCGTGAAATCATCAAAACTGGTATTAAGACGTAGTGTTAAAAATAAATTATATTAAGACAGAATGCGTGTCAATTTTTTAAATATCAAAATTAAATTGAAATTTTTCTTGCGTTTTAAACAAATGTATTTTGGGGGTGGGGGTTAATATTATTCGGGAGAGTAATCCAGAACTATCATTTCCAATTAGGCTACAATAGATACACAAATGGAATACAATCATTTGGTAGATCAAAGGAATAGTCTTCCTTCCAAATACTGTTAACGTGCGGTACCGCTTAGCCATCATCGAAAGCATTTAAGGTCATTGAACCACATAGGTTGTTTTTCTCTCTGGCTATGGTTCAGTTCTTGATTGGGTCGAAATTTAGTCTTCACATGGTGTGAGGGAAGGGGAGGTAAATCTTGTTTTTAGTTCCCTCACAAGCTCAGTCCTACGTTAGTTTGTTTTTATTAGCATAAAGTCTTACTACCCGTTCAGATTATACGTTTATGATCTAATTAAGGTAATGGTTATAGGGATTAATAAGGTTATATTTAGAGGAAACGTGGCCGCATTTGCATGAAGGGAGAGTGCAAAACCATTTAGGAAAAACCACTCTCAGTGTACCCAACTGAGATTCGAACCTCAAGCTCCCCACCATCGGCATACTAGTCTAATGCTAGAGTATTGCCTTAGACCATACGGCCACCAAGGCATACTAATCAACATAAAAAAAATGCCACCATAATAAACATCTATCAACAATTACAGAGCACATGAACTATCTAGCGTGTGGCTATATGAAAGTAGATTTAGTAACTTTGTGAAACTTCAGATTTAGTTCTTCCTACGGCAATCTACCTTAATAGGTGTCAATAGCCTCACTTGTGATTAAGGTGGGGTTGAAGGTGACACGAGTTAAAAACTAGTGCTTTTGCAGTTTTTATACCAAAACATTTTTTTGGCCAAAATAAATAAAATATTTCTCCAATAGGGACATAAAATTTAATTTTCTTCACATGATGATATCAACAGTTGTTGGATATATGTCATGAGCATAGCAGCACTATATGACAAGCTTTTAAAAGAAGAGAAAAATTTTTCATTCCAGGACACCATTTATAGATATTCAAAAACTGTTGAGGTCACCATGTGAATAAAATAAAACTTTAAGTTTCTAGTAGAGCAATAATTTATTTATTTTGACCATAAAAAATGTTTTGTTCTAAAATAGTAAAAACACAGGTATTTTCTCGTATCCCCTCCCATCCTACCTAATGTGTGATTAAAATAATATAATAATAAACACTATATTAACTAATATGTATTTAAATTGTTATTTTGGGCGATATTTAATTTATAGATTTGCTATATTCAGCTATTTAAAAAAACTATGTTATGGGCCTATTCGAGAGTAAAATGTATATAAATAAATCTAGATGTAATATTTTCGGAGATTTAGATGGTTTTTACTTTAATTTGAAGTATTTAAGGCTGGTTGTACAAAAAATTAAGACATGATTGTCGAATATATATCTGGTCAAGCTAACCAGCTAAATTAATCTCATAAACTTTTTGATGGAAAACATAACCTACAAGTTTTAATAACTGAATTAGTTTTTTTTTTGCTTAGTTATTTAAGTGATTAATAAAGGTTATAAGTGTGTTTTATATATTTATTTAGAGAATTACTTATTTTTAAGGATAGTAATGTCAATTTATGGGGTCTTAAGATGTAGTGTTTCTCAATCACACAATGAAGTTACGGAGAATGGTTGAGATCTAGCGCAGTTACAGGAAATAAATAAGTTTTTATTTAATCACAGAGAGATAAAATTTGAGATGAGGTTTATACCTAGTACATTTTACTGTGTATATTTATATCAATAAAAATTGTTTAAACACTTTTTATTAAGGATTGTGCCCGATATTGTGATTTATTGAAATTAATATATAAATATCCATCATAGCCAATCTATCAATTTAGGTGATTTCACAATCACATTTTTCAAATAAGTTTTTACAAAACTTTAGAGTGTTGCCATGTTTGTTTTACTTGATTATTTGATCGAATCTATGGGCAGATGATCGGAGATTTTGGATCCCTAATTATTATCTTTGTTGCAACCCAAACATTTCTTGATCAAGGACCAAGCTGATTGGTAATCCCGTGCTTGAAAAATCAATATAATGTTTGTGCAACCGACCCTAAAGTCATAATAGTTTATTTAAACTGATGAGAGAATAGATTGTCATCCACTTAGACGATGATTAATGACTCATACAAACATTTACTATGGTTTAATCTCCCGGTAACAACAACAGCAGCTGTGGAATACTTTGTTCTTGTGTGTCCAAGTGGGTATTCACAAGCTGAAAAGGTACGGAAGTTGTGGGTGCATTGGAAGTTAACCTTCCCCCCCGCCCCCCCCTCTTCATCTTACGCCATGTCCTGACTACACTAAACCCCTTCCCCTGTCTCCCCCCTCCCACCAATACCCCCCAAAAAATAATCCGGCACGTGTAACACAGTGGCCCACTTTACCNCATTATGTTAGCGTTCAATAACTCAAACATGAAGTGTTTTCAAGATCTAGGCGTTACCGCTGACAATTTGGATTATCAGCGCTAACGCCTGGATCTTGAAAATGGCAACAGCACTAATAATACTAGATAGAAGTTAAACTACAGTAGGATTCCGGTATGAAGGAACTTATAAAACCATTTTTTTTTCGGTCAACATTGATCACATTTTACTTTATTATCATCGTTATTATTATTATTATCATCATAATCATAATATTTAATTGTCACTGAGAGAATATACATAAAGTGTCAGGTGTAGATCACATTATTTGACATATAAACCTATGAACATTATTTTAATAACTTTTATAAGCTTTTAAAAAAAGTCCATATATAGATCAGACTGTAGTTTTTCTAGTTTGTTTGTTTGTAAATGTTTGATTAGATACTCATTTTAAAGATGTAGCTCAAATTATTTTATTAAATTATATGGTTCACTGTATTGATTGTTAGAAATTAACCTCAAGCCACGATTTATGATCTTAAAACTACTATTCTCGTATATTTAAAACAAATCGTACTCTCAGCCATGAACATAACTATCATCCGAGAGTGCTTGTAATTCAGTCAGTTCTGGCGTCATCCACACTAGTAGTTCAAATTGATTATTTACTATAAGCTACCTAATTTTATTAATTTTGACTTCTATTGCAACTCGCTTCGGTGGCCGCATGGTCTAAGGCAATACTCTTTCAGTAGACTGGACTGCGGATGACGGGGAGATCAAGTTTCAAATCCTGGTTGGGTTTACTGAGGGTGGGTTTTCCACTCTGTCTCCACGCAAATGCGAGCACACCTCCTTTAAATATAACATTCCTTATCCCTAAAACCATCAGCGTAATTAGTACATAAGCATATAATTCAAACAGGTAGTAAAACGCGTTGCTAAAAAAAACTTCCACTCTAGTGTTTTTTTAACACTGCGACTTACTACCCGTTCAGGATGTACGCACTATGTACTAATTACGCTGATGAGATATATGTTAAATTTAGAGGAAGTGTACCCGCAATTGTATATATATATTTATTGTGTGTAAACCCTCTGGGAAGACAAAACCTAAATACATCCATCCAGGGTTCGAACCCTGATCTCCCTTTCATCGGCAGTCCAGTCTATTATGAATGATGCATTAGATCACGCGACCCTCGTGTTCACACAAGTGCTATAGGTACATAGAGTGAGCTATATGAGCAGTGTATATGAACCATAGGAGCATAGAATGAGTTATTAAAATTAATAGTACGAGTTACAGGAACCTTATTGCTTGATCATAAGTCATCATTTCACATACCTCGTATCTGTGGGCACGTGGACAAGAATGTCGGTCTCGACTTGTCTGCTTTGGCAATGACGGAGTGGTTGGGGTTCAATCCGTACTTGATAGAATTAAGATTATTTACTAACACAGTTTTCCACTCTACCTACGAGTAAGTACCGGTACATTTACTCTAAGATATACCTTCCTAATCCCTACACGCATCAGTGTTAATATGCAGGGAGAGCCCAGATGGGCAGTAAGACACAAACATAATACTAGCTCACAATGGGTTCGTTAATTGGCGAGTCATGGTTGATTAGCCCTTTTCGAAAATGAGCTTATCTATCACTCTTTTTTTAGAAAAACTACAGTAGAACGTCGATAATTCGGACGTCAAAAATCCGGATAGTCGATAGTTCGAATCTCTAAGAAATAATGTTATTTATAAAAAATAACCACATTAGTATCAATATCAAAAACTTGGCTGCCAAAAAAAAAACCACTTCAACCTTTGTTCAAAAATAAAATAAAATTGTAAAAAAATGTTGTTGATAGATTTTTGCTTATTTATATTCCTTCAGAATTTGTTATATTTAGCAACAACAACAAAAATGTGTAAGTTCGTTGTCAAAACATTTTATTGCAGAAAAGAGGATGGACTTCCCACACAAAATATAAATAACAATTCAGTTTATATTTTTGTCATTATTTTTCATTTTCAATTTTGTGCCCTCCTATGAAAAAAAGTCACGAGAGTGAAAATGTTTCTACCTTAATTTGTGATGGAAGGGGACGCGAGAAAAGGCCAGTGTTTTTGCAGTTTTTATAGCAAAACTTTTTTTTTTGTCAAAATAAATAAAATATTGCTCTAGTAGAAATATATAGTTTAATTTTCTTCCCGTGCTGATCTCAACAGTTGTTGAATATCTGTCATGAGCATATCGGCATTAGATGAGAAACTTCTTAAATGAAGAGAAAAAGTTGTCATTAAATTCCAGGACATTCTTGACAGATATTAAACAGCTGTTGGTATCACCATGTGAAGAAATTTAAGCTAGAAAAATTATCTATTAAAGCAATATTTTATATATTATGGCCAAAAAAATATATTTTAATATAAAAACTGCAAAAACACTTACCGTTTCTCACGTACCCTACATTCCCACCTTAAGATGGGGTGCTAGTGAGCGTGAGTTTAGGGAAGTATTTTTGAAGTTTTTACAGCATAAACATTTTTGGCCAAAATAAATCAAATATTTCTTCTATAGAAACATATAGTTTAGTTTTCTGCACATGCTAATCTCAACAGTCCTTGAATATATTTCAAGGGAGTCCTAGAATTTAATGACAACTTTTTCTCTTAATTTAAAAAGTTTGTCACCAAATGCCACCATGCTCATGCCAGATATTCAAAAACTGTTGAGATTAGCACGTGCAGAAAACTAAACTATATGTTTCTATAGAAGAAAAATTTGATTTATTTTGTTCAAAAAATGTTTATGCTATAAAAATTGCAAAATTAGCGCACTAAATTCGCGCTCACTAGCACCCAGCCTTAAGTAATCAGTGTGAACAATTTCAGCTTAGTACCTTATCGGGAAGGTTTATAAAAAAAAAATTCTGCACAAATAGACCCCAAATAGTTTCTATTAAATAGATACCTTCACGAGAAGCATTCCAAAAAGTTACTTTAAAATAAATAAACCAGCCTAGTTTGTGGACTGACCACAAAATGGTTTGACCCTACGATTTGTCGGTCTTCTTTAGAATATTAAAAAAAAAAACTTTTTCAACATCGATTTAGTAAAAGGAAGGTTCAATTTCCTTTTGGAGGGAACCAGTGAGAAAGGGGGGGGGGTGAAGTTCCTTGACCCGATATCTTCCACGTCCTCCATCGCTTGACATACTTACATCTTGTGCACTACTACATTATAAATTGTATTCAGAATGCACTTGAAATCGACCAGTGGATTAATTAAGAAAGTTCATCATAGCAGGCCCAACTCAGCTCGCGCGAGGTTTGGGAGTAAAAAGGTAAAGAAAACACCTACGATATGTCAGAAATGTGTGCAGTGCATTTGTATTTGAATGATTACTCGACATTTCCCGCGGTAACGATCAGGGACAAAGCGACAAAGTTTTTTTGTTAATAACCACAGTATGTCCCTCTTATGACAAAATGAAGAGTTGTGCACAGGGCTTAGCTGTGAAGTCATTCTAAAATGATCAAAAACAATCATTTTAATGCATTTTTTTTTATCTCAATATCATTTAATATTTCAACAATGTTCAGTATTAGGATCTTCTATTATCTCTTTATCTCCATTAATGTTTAATCAGAAATGATCCACGTGCAATAGTGTTCGTGTAAATTGCTATTTCTAGTCGACTGTATCACAGAGTTGATGGGCGAGTGATGCACGCTCTTAATTAAATCTGTAGGCAGCTCCGTTTGTCTTGCGTCTCTTTGGATCGTGCGATTCTGCTAAGCACCAACAAAATAAACCTGTCCCCAGCTTTCTCCTCCATATCGACTGCTTTAGGCTCTATTCGCATGCGAGATTCTGCCTCAGGTGGTACCCCTACCCCCCCCAAAAAAATCCTTCTTAATTCCTTGCAGAAAAACACACACACACACATACACAAACGTGTAGCTAACAGTCCAAACTACAGTCCAATTTTACTATGAAAAGCCTATTAAAGAACTCAAAACTTTTTTTTTGCTGTCAACATTGATAACATTTTACTATATAATAAGGCCTAGATGTTATTTTATAGGTGTTAATAATATCTATAAAAAGTGAGCTGCAGAACACATGGCTTGACGTATGAATACGTGGAAGTAGATCTAGTAGTTTCTTCTAACTGTCAGATAAGGGACCTTCCTATGAAAATTAGACTGTATCAGTATATTTTCAATAAATAGAGTTGGGAATAAAATGTAACATTTTAAAAGAAATGTAACAGCATTCGTGCGTAAATAGAAAAGAAAATTATATCATCGATACACACGACTGAGCTTCGAACCCAGACCTACCTCTTACCGGGTAGCTAGACAAGAAGTGACAGGCACATTTTCTGTACAGAAGCCAATATAGGTTTTATTGGCCTTACGGGAACTGCTTTTGGTGTATGAAAGCTAAATCATAGGCTATGACAGAACACTACTTTCAAATTAATAAAACATGTAATACCAATAATGACCCGCTTCAGTGGCTGCATAGCTTAAGGTGCTATTCTCGCAGTAGACTAGATTGCCGATGACGGGGTGGTTGAGGTTCGAATCTCGATCGGGTGTACTGAGGGGGGTTTTTCCAAAATGGTTTTCCACTCTCCCTCCACGCAAATGTGGGTGCACCTCCTATATATAGACTTCCAAATCACTAAAGCCATTAGCGTAATTAGTGCATAAGCGTATAGCTGGAACGGGTAATAAGATGCGTTACTAAATATATATAAATATAAAAGTGGTTTTCCGGATTAAGAAGCCAAACTTTGGAAAGGGGTAGAGGGTCTAACGAAAAACTAGCTCCAAATGCCCTTTAGATATTAGTTCGTTTTCGCTTCCTTTTTGAGCAAACGGCCAAAAGATACTGAACATAATCAAAGTATAGATAATTAATAAAACATTTAATAAACTATTTAATTGATTTATTTTGTTCAAAATGATGACCTCCAGCTTGTAGACAAGAATTGCAATGTTTTAACCTAATAATTTTTTAATTTATTTAATATTTGTCCGTCAAATAAGAACGTGTTTTTTTATGACCTTCACATATTTAATTGGATGTTTCTTATCGGACTACTTCCAAACACGGCAAAAAAAAATATCTGAACAAATGAAGGGTTTCCTCAATGATACATCAATGCTGCACAATTCTTATACTATGCCTACTTTTCTTTGATAAACCAAATATTTTAGTGTTATTTAACTTTTCATGCAGGAAAACGTATTTTTATACTTAGTTTTTTACTGTTTGCTCAAAAAGGACGTGAAAACAAGCTAATCTACAAAGGACATTTATAGCTAGTTTTTCGATCCCCTAACCCTTCCCAAAGTTTGGCTGTTTAGTCTGGGAACATCCTATATTTTAACCAAAACATGTTTTTTTCCTTAAAAACGGTAAAAATAAGGAACCTAGGTGTAGCCCAAGTTCCCTTCGACCCCATCTTTTAACTAAAGCGTCTCGGATTATTTATTTAGCAGGGTTAACGAACTCAGATACATAAGCGCTGCATCCCAATCTATTCAGTCTATGATCGAACTGGGGTCCCCCAGAGTTTAAGTTAACCTCTGTGACTACTCAGTCACGGGGACAAACACGTGGAGGCGAATGTTGGTAGACCTGGAAGCCACGAATCCCTGGAGCTCCACTAACCCTGTTTGTGAGGATTTACCTGTTCTGTTTCTTCTTGATGTGGTTTTTAAGCTTTTTTTTTTTTTTTGNGCAATGAAGCATCAGGAAGCTCTATCCATCAAACCGTGAAGGCTTCAACAGCAAGAATGTACCACCCACGCCACAAAACTCACAGCTACGTATTTTGGTCTTGGACGGTTCAAGAGAATTTAAAAAAACTAAATATTTAGGTGTTTTAATGGATTATGTGGGTTTTTTTAATGTTTTTATACGGGGTGCACCATAACATTTGGGACCCATCTCACTGGTAGACAGGAGACACAAAAACGATTTAAAAAGTTTATATAAATAAATAAGTGTCCCATTTGACCTTGTTTCCTAGTTATAGTAATGTTTGTACTCCAGTAATGTGGAGCTGTTTAACACTATAGGAGGTGCTCAAAATGACCATCTTCAGACTGAATGCAAGCTCTGCAGTGCAATGTATGTTTGAAAGAGTATTGCATTCTAAGACACGACGACTGCAGGCTTATATTCAATCTGAAGGTGGCCATTTGGAGCACTTTCTGTAATGTTAAACAGCTCCACATTACTGGAGTACGAACATGACTATTACTCAGAAACAAGATCAAATGAGACAGAGTCATGTTTATATGAACTTTTTAACTGTTTTTTTTATCTGCCGTCTACCGCTAAATTGAATCACACATGTTACGGCACTGTATTAGGGATGAATCCTTTGACTATTTAAATTCTATAATTCTTTGAATCCTTAAGGGTATTCAAAATTCTAGGATTTGGAAAAAAAATTAACAGTGCCTATAAAATAGTACTATTAAGTTGGGAAAATGTTATCAATATTGGCTGCAAAAAACACGTTTTGTGTTTTCCGAGAGGGTTTTCCTACCAGAATCCTACTATTTGACCGTACACGAAGGGAAATTTAGAAATTGTAAAAACTTATCTTGTAAATTACACTATTATCTCCTATAAACAAAGTTGGCTTGGAAAAGCCTGCCAAAATAAGGGTCTGCATATGAAATACTTGAAGAACTTGGTAACTTTATCTAAAATATTTATTTTAAACTGGTTGATGTACCCATAATTGCCCAGATTTTTTTTTTTTTAGTTTAGTGACTGTAGGGTAAAGGTAGAGTTTAAGTAAGTGCCTTTTAGCCCTGTGTTTCTCGTGGCCTCTTTGCTTAAAACCTGGCTTTTAATCAATTTAAAAAAATCTAATCCGAATTTTAAAATTCCGGCTTTGAGGTGCACACGTTCGTAAACAGGTGCTACTAATTTATTTTTTAATTTCAGCTCTCTACGTGTGGTAGATACCACGCACTGCTCATGACAGGCAAACGAACGCTTCAGTTGCCTACCAGTGACGTCACGACAATAGGATTCCACAGATTAATGAATTCACGTTTTATTCAGCGAGTTTGAATTATATAACGTTGAAACAGAAACCATACATTCCTAAAGAATTCTAAAAATATTTCTACAGTGTCACAAAATTATTATTTTTATCTTAAAAGTAGTTTTTTAGTAAACGTATATAGATCTTATACAAATTACACTATTTAGCCTACTCACGAAAATGTCCTATAGGAGTTTTCCTGCCAGGATGTGGATTAAAAAAGTCCGTGGTAGCATATGTTTATCTAGAATAGGAAACAAGAAAAATTTAATTTGGAAAAGAAAGTCAAAATTTTCAAGGCGCAAATAGTATAGTGATTGTGTAAGCTTGTCAGAGGAATCGGGGAAGTGTTGTCAGTAGATAAACAAAATACCTCACATAACAGGGTTAACTGCTCATTCTATTCCCTCTCTTTCTATTTGGTACATTAGCGTCTAAGTGTGATAGTGTTACTTATACTGCTTAGGTGCATCAAGTTAATAAGATGCGTCCCGCTTCGCAAAATAGCTTTTACAATAAATCTCCAAGTAGGCAACGTCATTTATATAGAAGATAATAAAATAAAATGCTTAAGCATTAAGAAGAGAAGCACTCATTTGTTAAATGATGTTGTTCCAATTAGTAAAGAAGCGCTGAAAGATTTCCTTCTTTTAGATCTGTAAGATAAGGTCATTTTAATGTTGATTCAGCTTTATTCACAAGGCATGCATACTTATCTCGTTAAATTACGACTTCTGTCCGCAAATATTATGTTATCCTGTCGAATAAAGAACGAAGATGGTCTGAGTTTCAAAACACAATTCAAGGTTAAAAAAAAATGAATTCTCAGAAGAACATGTTGATGTTTCTTAAGTTTACTAACTTGAATTTTTCAGTAAGCAATGACAGTTAATTTATTTTATTTTGTTTGTTTTCAAGGTCAAGTTTGCAGGCAAGAAAACAAATTTTAAATAGATGATTGAAGCCCTTTGTTAGTTTTAAATGCCCATAATTGTTATTGTTTTTTTTTATATGTACCCTGTAACACTTGTGTGCTGACTGTTAGCGATTTAAAAATCTGGATATGTAAAAAAAATGTGCACATATCACCTAGAGAGAGAATAAGAAATCACTATTTACAACAGTTTGGGTAAGGAGTTAAGCACTTTGCAGCTCGGCCTACATTTTTTTAGCCACTTCTTACTACCAGTCCAAGCTATCCGCATTTAGTAAGTCTAATAGAATAAGAAGAATAAATCTACTATTTAGAATAAATGTACCCCAATTTATGTTAAGGAAGAGTGTCAAACTACTTAGGAATAAATGCCCGGCGTTGACACGGGCGGGATTCAAACAATGACCTTCATGTCAGCGGCAAATTAAACTTGTTGAGTCTGACGCTTGGTACCATCTACCCACCAAAACGGGTTGGATATTTTGATTATAATTTGTTTGATTTACTTTTTTTTTTACTGGCTTCGGTGGCCATAAGGCTTAAGGCATAACATCACTCTCACAATAGACTGGACCGCTGATGACGTGGAGATCGAGGTTCGAATCCCAATCAAGTGAACTAAGGGTGGTTTTTCCTAAGTCGCTTTTCACTTTACCTTCACGAAAATTTGGGTATAATTCCTCTAAATTCAATATTCCTCATTAGCGTACACATTAGCGCAATTAGTAAACAAGTGTATAACCTGAACGGGTAGTAAGACGTGGTGCTAAAAAAAATACTTTCTTAAAAACAATTTGTATCTATTTGAATGATTTATTCATTTAAACGTTAATTTAATTTAATGTATTAAATATCAAACAATTATATATTTGATCATTACAGTTATAGCCACATCTAAATATCACATTCTTTGAATTGAAAAATGACACCTGGATACGGGAATCGAACCCAGGAACTTTAGCTTATTACGCCAATTATCTTACTACTGAGCTATCAAATAATCGTCCCGTGCTCAGGGTCATTCTTCACGCATATTTTAAGGCAGAATCTGTGATAGACGTGTGTAAATCGTCAGCTACATAATATTAACGAGGAATAAATATCACGAGCTATCAGATAACGCAGCCATCTTCAACTAGGGAGAGCTTTATGCTGCCAATAGTAAAATGCCAATTGAACAAATGCGCATGTGTGACAGGTATCATTTTTCAATTTAAAGAATATGATATTTAGATACTTCATTAACCGTAATTAATAAAGCTTGTATATTTAATCAAACATGATATGTGCATTCAAACGTTGTAATATTGTGTTATTGACAGCATAAAGTCCTACCGAGTCATAGATGGCTGCGTTATCTGATAGCTCGTAATCTTATTGATCACACATTTGTAGCTGACGATTTCCGCAGGTCCTTCACAAACTCTGCCTTAAAATGTGAATGAAGACTGTCCCTGGGAACGGGACGATTTCTGGATAGTTAGCTCAGTGGTAAGAAAATTGGCGTACTATGCCAAAGATCTTGGATTCGATTCCCATGTCCAGGTGTGATTTTTCAATTTAAAGAATATGTTAATTTAATTCAGTAAACAACCTTTTGTTAGAAATTATCATCAGTGGTAAATCGTGCACAGTCATTTCTTCTACTCAACTTCACAGAAAACTTGTGTTTATTTATTCGCAAATGTCTTTCTCTTCCTTCAACTCCAAGGTTATACCACTGTGCTAAATAATGATGTCATAGCATGAAAAAAAAATAGTCGAGGGCTTCAGAGTGAAGGCCTACCAGTTCTCGAAATGCGTGACAGTTTTAGTGGTTGAAATATTATTTTACTTTTATTTATTTCATTTGCAAAATAATAAAAAAAAAACTTGAAACGAAATAAAAGAATTAGGTCGTTGACATTTCTAAATAACAAAACTAGTTTTATACTCGAAGAAAATGACGAACACAATGTTTGACGCCACTCAAGGAGGTTTATATACCATCACTATATCTACTAGGATTTTGTTTTTTTGTTTACATGATCTTTTTTCATTGAAAACCCCCCATATAAGTAAAATTTTAAACTAAAATCGTCGGTCTTATGTTCAAACTTGTTTTGCTCTGTTTTGTTGTTGTTCACTTGTAAAAAAAAAAAGTTGAAAGATTTCTCTGACGTCAATAAGAGTGGAAAAAAACACTTAATGGATATTTCAAATGTTGCTGGATATTCATGATTAAACTAAATATTTCAAGTACTAATTAAAATTTATTTTGATTCCCGAGTTCATCGATTCATTAATTACTTTTAAAAACATGTGCCTATAATTTATGTTTATATTTATGTGTGGTGGGATTATATATATGGCATAATTATTGATATATATATATATCACGCTGTTCCCTTACGAGGTTGGCAAAAAACAGAGCTAGATATACACCGAGTAATAAATGCTCTTTTGTTCTTCTACTTTTCTACCCATTGTTTGGATTTGTTTAAAGTCTTTATCACAAACCTGGACGCTCAGCAAGAACGATAGAAAAGGCGTTTTGGAAGGGGGGGGGGGTTCAAACCCCCATGGAATTTGATTATCCTCATAGGAGGGACCATGTAAACTTATAAAACCTTTACTGGCCAAAGTTATATTAAAATTTTCTGGTAAACCCTCCATAGAAAAATTATCTCTTTCCACGCCCTTGACTCTAACAAAGACAACCCTTTGGTGTGGTCAAGGGGGGGGTGGGGCGGAAAGAATCCTTTATCTGGTGGCTTGTAGTGAAGCTACCTGTCAGGAGATGGCAAATTATTATTTTTTAAACATTATTTACAGTAATTCTTGAAGCAATTTAAAGTTTGTTTGAAGCCATAACTAATATTGGAGATGTTAACAATTTAATAAGACACCGATAAGCTACTGACATTAATAAACAATACAAAATACACTATTTATAATATTTTCAGGTAAGTTTAGAGTTTTAACCCCTAAAATATTTCCGTTTAGTAGAGGCCTGTTTAGTAATAAAGTTCAACAGCAATCATCTTTCAATCCAACTCCTTAGCTCAGTCGGTAGCGTGTGTGCCAAATGATCTGAGGGTCCCGGGCTCGATTCCCAGCATGGCCGAAAAATTTATTATTGAACAAATATGTGTTTACCCTGTCACATCGATAAATTGACGGCACGGGACTGGATGTTGTGCCTGTCATAGTCTTGAGATATATTATAAGGCATATGAGGCTATAACAGGCCTATCAAACCGGTAGTGGAACATATATGGCTTGAATATAAAACTATCACAGGCTGGGAAACAGTAATGATTGTACTAAAGTAATATTATTTTCTATTATGAATTAAATTATGATAAACATTGTTTTGATCTTATAAGTTTTCAAAACATACATTCTTAATAATTATTATTTGTTTTTGCACCATTTAAAATTGTATTTTTGTTTTAGATTTTTAATCAAACTACACTTTTTTTTTTCGAATTAGATATCCTAAGCACAATAAAACCCCAAATATGTTCTTCATGCGCATACAATATTACAAAATAAAGTCCTGCTTCGTCCTTCCAAGCGTCACCTCAGAGTTTAAATCTTTAAATTACGTCAAGATGGCTTTAAAGTTTAAAAAAAAATCTCCTGGAAATTTTCTCTTAGGGAACTTTATCATCAGTCACCATGTGTACAGTCAGATCTCGATATGAAAGAATTCCTTTTTTTTTACATCTATAAAATGTACTAAAACAATTTTCAGTTTTATCTGTACGACAAGTCACGTGTTCTTCAGTCGTCACGTTTGAAAGATATTACCAACAGCTAACCGGGCCCATCAATGCACCTGGCTACGAGCCTAGGGGTCCCGGGTTAGATTCCCAACTGGTACCTTGGGTATTTTTTTTCTGAAAGGGGATTCGCCCCAACGGTCGCTAGGATTTGGTTATTTAGGTTTAAGTGTTCCCACTGGTCCCACACCCTCGTACTCACTATCACCATCACCTCATCTCATCGGGACATGGAAAGAGACTCCACGGAAAGAATGTACGATTAGTACATTCGGGTGTCCCCTGGGCAACGGTACATTAGTACGGGCTAATATTTCCCACTACTGGGCTAAGGATGATGTAAATGTGCTATAATAATATTATTATTATTACTGTAATGTTTTCCTATATTTTAAATGTGCCATTGTGTTATTTAATGCGTGAATAAAGAAGCGCATACTATGCAACTATATCACAAATTTGTTTTTCTTAATATTTTTTATTGTATTTTAATATAATTGGCTTATTTTGTGCTACTATATCTTTTACGCATCATTTAAAAACCTTATTCTGAAACAGGAATGCATAAACTTCACCAGAATGCCAAAGAAACCCATGCTAAAAAAAAGGTTAAGAACCTCTAGGCATCACTAGCAATTAATTACTCTTGGGGGGGAGGGGAGAGCAGAATTAAACCAATTTCACTTTAATTTAGAAAATAAGAATGATTTCTTACCAACTGAATAACACATAATATGAAAAAGAAATTAATTATTTAAGTCATAGAAAAATAAAGCTACCTTTATAAGTTACAAGCTGAAGTACCCGGAGTTTCTCGGGAGAAATGTTTTTAGTTTAGTGAATGTACTCGGAAGTTAACTTAAATTTAGTTTCTTTAAGTCCTGCGTTTCCTGGGTCCCAATCCAGTCTTAGTTAAATTTTTTTTTAATATCAATTATTTTTTTAAATTCTGGTTTACCCGGTTCGGTGGCCGTATGTTCCAAGGCGCTAATCTCGCATTGTACTAGACTGCCGATGACGAGGAGATTGTGGTTCAAATCTTGGTCGGGCGTTGAGAGGGTGGTTTTTCCAAAATGGTTTCCCCACTCTTTCTCCACTCAAATTTAGGTACACTTCCTCTAAACATAGCCTTCTTCATCCCTAACTAATTAGCATAATTTGTACACAAGCGTATAGCCTCAAGTCGTAGTAAGACGCGGAGAAAAAAAAAATCTGGCTTTGAGGCGTGCACATTTATGTACATGAGCTACTAATCTATCAAAATTTCAGATCTTTGCTTGCGGTAGATAAATAGACAGACTATAGGGGGAGACGTATCCCCCTTTTCCTTACTCGCCTCCTGCCTTAAACTAAAAATTGTGACGGAGAGTTTTTGTCCTATTCTAGCGGTATTTTTACTTAGTCATATGAAGTGTGATCGTGAAAAAAAAAATTGATCTCAAAATGAATACAAATTTTTACGTTTTATGTGAAGACGAACCTCAAAAAAGCGGATTTTACCATTATGTCTGTCTGTCTGTCTGTCTGTCTGTACCTAGCCATGAATTCAAAATGATTTGATGGATTTTGTTGAAACTTAATGTTTGGATATTATAGGGCTATACCACAAAATTGTTGCTTTTACCCTAGCCCTTCAATCAAGGGTAGTTTACTGATGAGTCATTTTTTTAATTACACATTTTTCGAAAATAGCTCTAGCAATTTTGTTTAAAATGCGGATCTACGATTTGTTTGAAATGAAAAAGTAGCACTATTTATTTGGTTTTTGGATAAAAATTCGTTGAAGGAGAGTTCATTGATGATTGATTTTCCAAAAACTTGAAATACTTTACAAATGGCTTTAACGATTTGGTTCAAAATTGGTATCGGGAGACTATTTTACATATAAATAATAATGTGTCTTTATTTATATAGAATAAATTAATTTAAGGGTAGTTTACTAATAAAAAATTATAGAAAATTTGAATATTTTGGAAATTGACCTTGAAGAATGAATTCAAAAGGGGAATGCGAATAGTTTTTCATCATAAATAAGAATACGCTCTTATTTTTACAAATAACCAATAATTTTAGGGTATTTTAAAATATTTTAATTTTGAAAATTTGAATTTTATTCAATAAATTTGAACAATTCGTTTTAAAATTGATATATAAAGAGTGATTATTGTAATTAACAAGATGAATGTGTTTGTTTTTATGAGGAAAACTTATTTAAGGGTAGCTTACTAAAAATGCCTTTTTTTTTTTCAAATTTTCTTTGAAGCTATAGTACTCAATATGAGAAAGTTTGTGCGATTGTGTCGTACCATTTATTTTCCCGGTTTATGTGTGAGCAATAGCCGGGGAAGACCGACCAGCCGAGCCAGACATTCTGACGCGCGTATTTCCGAGATTAAGAAGTTGTAAATGACATAAGATACTCACCCCTCCCCCTCTTAGGGGGCACTGACCTTCCCCAATGGAGGGTGCTTAGCGCAACATTAGTGCCCTCGAAACACGTAGACCGCTCAGATAGCACGATTGACTATTAATCAAGAAACTCCTTTTTGGATAATAAATGGTATGTATTTATCTCAGGGGTCAACTATTTCGTCTGAGGACATCAAAACACGCTGGAAATAGTTTTTGAAGAGTAAACAGGAACTATTACAATGTTCGAGGGGAAAGGGTACTTCCGTGTTTGTCATGCTTCTTATTTTTTTAAACGGTAGCTACCCGTTCTTCATAATTAAATCTAGTTCATGGGGTGGGCACTCTTATAGGACTAGATGATCCCGTAAACTAGTTTGGGGCACTATCGCTAGGAACAGCTTGCAATGACGTCACAGAGGAATGACCATGTGTGGACGTGAAGCCCATAGAAAAGAAAGTGTGAAGCCCATGTAAAATTCACTATTACTGTTTTGTTGGCAATTTGTCGTTTATTTTAAAGATGGAGTTCAGCTAGATTTTATATATTTTACATTTTATAGCGTGGTTCATTTATAAACTACTGGATCTAGTTATATTTAATTGGATTTGTTATAAGAATTGATTAAGTAACATTCCGTAATAGAAAATGCATTGTGTTCCAATTGTGACGTCCCACTTCGAATCTTTTAGTTCGCGGCACTAACGCTGTGAGCGCTAGTGATGTGGTCTTACTTGCCAACATTAAAGTGGCGTTTCTATACTTATCCCTTTTCTATGGTCTAGTCTAATCTAGGGATTCAACCAATCTCCCAAAATAGTAATTACAAGCTGTTCAACTCGAATGGAGGGTTGGTTGACCTCCAGATGTTTGTCCTATTACACTTATACATTTCCTGACTACATAATCGGATGCATATTGTGTTGAGTTTCTTGATTAAGCTAGTGTGTAAGCATAGCGGGGTCAACTGTAGGTTTAAGGCGTGCATTCACCAGAGATAAAGGCAGTGGTGGCTTGCGGCCTACTTACTAGGCGAGGAGGCTGAAGTAGGGTGGTCACTACTTAAAGACTAATGCAAATATAAGCCATCGAATAGTGCATTTAGGAACAAGTAGATAGGAAGAAAAGATAATAGATTTCAAAACAATACTAAATCCAAACAAATAGTGGCAATTGAAGTTGAAAATCTATCGGTAAAATTTTCAGGTCATTGAATCCCAAAGGAAATGAATATATTTGTTGGTTCTTCGATTATAATATTGAAGTACTATTAACATTATCTATTATACATAAATCACCTGAGGTTAATGACACATTCAACTATAAAGCGCTGTAGTCAAAAAGTGAGTATGAAAAAAGAACTGGATTCACCGTTACTGCTTTTTTAAAGCTCTTGGTTAATGATAAGGTGTTAACATCATTGAGATGTGGGTTATCTTGAGTATATTTGTTTAATTTAAAAATGGTTTTTTTTTAAGAAAAGAATAATTGAAAAGTTTCCAAAATAGGAAAAATTCCACTCCCCATATAATAAATATGACGCGTATCCTAGGGTTATAAAATCACTAGTTCATCTGAATGCGTTGCTTCACATGGATTGGCAAGGCCGGTTCTTATTTTACTTGGTCGGTGATGGTTTTAAAAAAATAGTCCGAACTTTTTTTCTGGCTGTAAAAATAAACAATACCTAGAACCAGTGAGTTCTCAACAAGTATCTGCTAATCATCATCTTAAGGTTCACGTCAACGTTGACATCCTCTCAGTGACCTTGAGATTGCAAGTGCGCATTTAGCTGGTGTGACGTCTTGTTGCAACACTAACACATTGGCGCTGAATGACGCAGTTTAGTTCATAAACTAAATAATGGTTTCGAGTTAAGATAGGAGTGTAGGGGACACGATAAAAGGTCAATGCTTTTGCAGTCTTTATAGTAAAACATGTTTTTGGCCAAAGTAAACTAAAAAATTGATCCGTTAGAAACATAGTTTAATTTTATTCAACTGGTGATATCAACAATGGTTGAATATTTGTCATGAGCATGGCGGCATTAGATGACAAACTTTTTAAATGAAGAGAAAAAGTTGTAATTAAATTCCGGGACACCGTTGACAGATATTCAACAACTGTTGATATCACCATGTGAAGAAAATTAAACACTACGTTTCTACTGGAGAAATATTTTATTTATTTTGGCCAGAAAAAAAATGTTTTGATATAACTGCGTCTCATACATCCCCACCTTTTATAGTAGACAGGTTAAACTTGCGGCCATATCGCTGGTTTTGTGCGGTCTTTATGATGAACTAACACACGATACGATTATTATAAACGTGGCATAAATATAGAAACTTGGTATTGAAATATTTGGCATAAGCTAGGAAGCTCTGACTTTGTGTATCAAATTCATACTTTTTCTTCGACAGGAATCAATCGCCAAAAGCTGTTGAATTTTCACATCCAGTAATGTGCAATGTTTAGAGGCACACACATATGTTTTCTCACGTGAAAAGGAACTGAAAGGTTTAGACAGACTCACACACATTTGAAAACTATTATGAAAGGTAATACGGCAGATTTGTCGGTGACCTGGTGGTCTAGGAGTAAGGTGTCAGACTTCTGTACTGGGGGTCCGGGGCTCAATCCTCGGTACCAGCACAGATTCATCTGATTACCAAACTCTTCCTTCACCTCTGACAAGACGTGTATTAATCACAACTTGTGAGTGTGAGGAGTGCCAGGCCTCCACCGTGGTTCGGATCCCACGTTAAACTGTAGTTCCTCCATTTCATCTCATAATCACCCTACCATTATAAATTAGTGTAAGTGCGTATAACCCGAACGGGTAGTAATAATAATAATAATAATAATAATAATAATAATAATAATAATAATAATACGACAATAACACCAACGCTGCTAATAAAAGGCTCCCAAATATCTGATAGAAAGTATAAGATGTATTTTACTGTTTTAAATAGGGTCCTACTCTTTTATTTTTGTATTGATAAGTTGGAGTTCATCTTATTTAAGGAAATGAAAACACTGCGAAAAATTGAAAAGTGAGCCCTTGAGTATTTTCCATTTTTCAATGTGGCTTCTGTGGTAAAACAAATTTTACTCGCCTGCACTCTCTCGCAATAAACTGAACTGCCGATGACGGGGGGATCGTGGTTCAAATCCTTGTTGGGTGTACTGATTTTTTGTTTTAATACATTAATTTTAACTATCCCTCCACACAAATTATTGTACACTTCCTTTAAATTCAACCTTACACATCCCTAGAACATTAACTTAACTAGTACATATGCGTAGTAGCCCGAACGGGTATTAAGACAAATTAGTGCTAAAAAAGTACCTATCTCTATATATACACGGTGTGGCCAAAATAATTAGACAATTAGCAACTTGAAAATTAACACCTTAATTGAATAATAAATTTTCACTAGCTAAATAAAAGCAAACTACATAATGCACTTTTTGAAGATAATGTCACTCAGTTGAGATCCACCGGACATCAGACAACCCTCAGCAGGTTGTCCATCACTTTCTTCAGTATAGATCATATAATTGCTACCGTCACACCCTATGTATATATATATATATAATCATTTTTCCACTAAAAGCGCCTTGTCTGACAATCAAAACTATAATCTTTCCCATAATAAAATTTTAATATCATTCTGGTTTTGTCTGTACACGATCTTTACCACATATTGTACATATTTCTTTTTGCCGACCCCTCATAATCCTCCGGCCTATGTGAACACATATATTAGACCGTCAGTTTCACCGGACCTGTTTATACATCTCTATGAATGGGCCAAAATGTTGATATAGTCTACTCTTCTTGAACAGGGAGAAGAAACGCGCAAGTTTGCAAAAACCGGTTCCAAAGGTTTTCATTATACCACGTGCTCTCACTTCTTAAAGAAACAAGTAAAATGTTATCGTGGCTCCCCGCTAAGGAAATTAATTCTCAGATGTAATGCCTGTTATTTGGAGGGAAAATGGCCAACCACACCACTCTCGCCCCCCCCCCCATATTCTTCCTTCTTCCCACCTACTACTTACGATCTGTAGAACAAGTGGGTTAGAAAACAGGTCTTGGAATGAATAGTAAGCAGATAGTTATCTGATTATGATAAGTTACTGCCCGATTTTCCGTTCAACGCCCTCGCCTTTGCGAAACGTTTCGGTGTGGTCTATAAATTGTTCTGATTGGTGAGCTCGTACGCCGAGTCAGTTACAACTATTGAAGATATTTGGCAAAATATTAATATTCTATTATTTTATTAATGTTATTATATATATATATATATAATTTTTTTTTGCACCGCGTCTCATTACCCGTTTGGGGGATACGTAGTTTGTTCGTCATAGTTTTTTTACCTGAATGACAGATGAAAAAACAAATGTTTAGGTTTTGGGTTGCCAACACTTGTAAAAGATCACGGTTTTGTTATAAAAGATAAGTTTTCAATTACATTTTCTATTTTACATTTAAAATAACGTAATCTTAAGTTTCCTCACACTATTTCATTACTTTTAATAATTTCTTTTTATCCAATCCGAAAAAAAATATTCTAAACATGAATAAAAGTACTTAATTTTAGTTTTGTAATATTATCTATAATATGTAATATAGTGCATACGAGTATATTAATACCTTTTAATACAAGCATCATATTTACTTGTAGAAGAGAAAATACTTGTCATTTATATATATATATAAATATATATTTGTATATATACACATTATTTTATGACTATTTTATCGTATTTCAAGATATTTAACCGAATCAAATATTTTTTATCCACTGCGTGGGTACACCATTGGAAAGAGCTTGTTTCCGTCATGATCAATCACACATGATTTAAATTTGTCGGTCGTCATTTTGAAGCAATATTTGTTAGAGCTTTTGTGAGTGTTTAGTGAATAATATATTTTTAAAGTGAAAAAAAAGACAGATAATCTTTGTGCCTAACCTCAAATAAATGTAAATAATATTGGCCTAAATCATATTCATACATTATCTTAAGTTTTCATTACAGCTGTCCAGAGTGACAGATGTCAGCTGTTGGCGTAGAGATACATTAGGGACTTTTTCTAGAAACTTTTGAAGCTGTGATCCAAGTAAACGCGGGTGGTGAATGTACTCTATATGTACTAATCACGCTAATGTGAAAGGGATGAAGAAGGTTGAATTTAGAAGAAAGTGTACCCTCATTTGCGGGAAATGATTGTGAAAAACCTTTTAGGGAAAAAACTCTCCTCAGCACACACAATCGGGATTCGAACATTTCAACCGCATGACTGAAGCTTGATCTCTGTTGACGGGTAGAGTGAGGTTTATATCCTAGCTGAGATGGGTTTTTTTAAATATGATTCATCTCTATGGTTTTCTCACAACCTTCCAAGGCTAATGTGGGTGAACTTCCACTAAAAACAAACCTTCGCATTCCTACTCTTTAGTTTAAATCTTTAGTAACCATTGCGTCAAACATAATAGTGAGCAAAACATTAATTTACATGGGTGGAGATTGCATTATTATTTTCCAGTCCGTGATGAGCTTAAAGAAATTAGACCAGGGCTTTGGTTTGGATTGGGGGTGGGGGGTTATCTATTGGACACCTCGTTCCACTGATATAACCACGGCTTTGATACCTACGTCAAGGGCTGTATTTACGTGCCTTGTTTGACTACATAAAAAACCCCGCCCCAAGGTCTGCAAGGCAGAGTATTGGAAATGTATGGTTCAAGAACCAGTCAAACGTCACATTTTTATCAAAATGCCTCGTCCAGATATTCATTTACTTTCTTACTTACTTACTTCATGGCATTATGAGCTCTAAACTTCATTGCCACACCTACAAAAGTACATCACCTATACCTATCTTGAGCTAGCTTTATCCAGTCACACCATTAAACTCTATCCCTATCTTGAGATAGTTCTACCCAGTCCACCTCATTACATCCTATCCCTTTCTTGCGCTAGTTCTATCCAGTCACATCATTAAACTCTATCCCTATCTTGAGCTAGTTCTACCCAGTCCACCTCATTACATCCTATCCCTTTCTTGCGCTAGTTCTACCCAGTCACCTGATAATTCTCTATCCCTATCTTGAGCTAGTTCTATAGAATCCACCTCATTACACCCTATCTATATCTTGAGCTAGTTCTATCCAGTCCACCTCATTACGTCCTATCTCTTTCACATCCATTTTAATATTATCCTCCCATTTGCGTCTAGTTCTTTCCATTATCTTAACAATGTTTTTGTGATTAATACAGGGAATATCACCATGAAACTTTCTCAATACATCAATATCTTCATCTCTTTTTGGACCAAATATCTTCTTAAGAACCTCATTTTTGAACACCCTAAATTTATTTTCGTAATGTAAGGTAAGAGACTATATTTCCCACCCATAGAGAACAACCGGTAAAATTATTGTTTTGTATATTTTGAGTCCTACATTCCTTGACAGCATGCGAGGTGTCAACAACTTACTGACAGACTAAGTGCATGCACTTCCCGACTGTATTCTTTTCCTAATATTTCTAGTTCAGATCGTTCCTAAATATTTAAACTCATTCGCCGTGTTAAATGACATACTGTTCGTAGTTGAACTTAGTTTTGTTTATTTTAGTTTTTTAAACTGTTTGATGATATTTGTCCAAAGTTATTTTGACCAACCAAAGTTCAAATAAATCTTATATTCAATGTGATTATTATTTTAATTCATCCAGATTACATCAGGTAAATATTTCAATAATCACCAACAGGTAAAGTTTGGGAATTAATTTAAATTTCAATAAATTTATACTAGACATAGGCCCGAATGGGTAGTAAGATACGGTGCTAGAAAATAATAGCCTAATTTATATTTGTTGAAAAATGACACCTGTACAAGGGAATCGAAGCCAGGACCTTTGGACTTGAACGCCAATGTTCTACCACTGAGCTATACAAGTCTCGTCCCATGCCCAGGGTCATTCTTCACTCATAGTTAAAGGCAGATTCTGTGATGGACGTGTGGGAGTTGTCAGCTACATATGAGCGACCAATAGTATCAGATACCACAGCAATCTGCGACTCTGGAGGGATGTTATGCTGCCAAGTATACGATACAAGATTGCAGTTTTTTAAAGTGAAATTTCAATTAGCTAATGTAAATAAATTGAAATTTGGTCCACTCCATTCAGGCTTTGACGTAATTACAATGTTTTGCAGCCTGCGTGTTGATATTTATTGAAAGTTTAAGAAGTTGATCTTTAAAAATAATCAAACTATATCTATTAAAAAACTTCCTTTCTTTTGACCTTGAATATTTTCGCCATTGAAAGAACTCGTTGTTTGGCGGTTATTTGTTTACTACTGCGTGGAGTAAACAAGCTGATCGGTCACCTTCAGGGGGGACTATCCAATCAGATTTGGTCCGTGGAGCTCAACCCGAATCTGGTTACGGTAGTAACCGGCCGTGGCCTCAGATAGCCCGGTACGGTGACAGACACCAAGACGAGGAGGGCCTTATTTTCCGTCCAATAGCCAAACGAGTTATGGTGACTGAAAACCATCAGAAGATGTAAAAATAATTAAAACAAAAACATTATTATTAAAAACAAATCCTTGGTTGCTAAAGTTTTAACTGCCAAAAGTAACCACAACTCAACAGATCATATTATTATTATTATTATTATTATTATTAGCACCACGTCTTACTACCCGTTCGGGTTATACGCACTTAGGCTAATGTACAATGGTGGGGTGATTGTGAGATGAAATGGAGGACCTACAGTTTAACGTGGAATCCAAACCACGGTGGAGGCCTGGCATTCCTCACAAATTCCTCACATTCACAAGTTGTGATTAATACACGTCTTGTCAGAGGTGAAGGAGGGTTTGGCAATCAGATAAATCTGTGCTGGGACCTAGGCTTGAACCCCGGACCCTCAGCACAGAAGTCCAACACCTTACCCCTAGACCACCAGGTCACCAACAGATCATATTTATTGGCGGATGGATACATGAGAGTAGATTTGCTAACTTTTACTAGCTGCCACTTACTTACTCCTTTACCATAGAAGGGGTATGTATAGATAGTAACACCGACTTTTCATGAACAGGTTTTTCACGAAATGATTTAAAAATTCATTTAAATCGAGATAAAATTTGTTTCAAACTTAAATGAATTATTATTAATTTTTTTAAGTTCACTAAATAAAACTATAAAGGTATTTATCGATAAAATTAAAGTATTCTCATGAATTCTTAATAATACATGTATTTTAAAACAAAATTAATGTTTTATAGGTTAAATTCAGTTTGTAGTCGTATAGAAATAGTTTATAATCTAAATTGTGTGCAAACCTTTTAATAGCCTACTTACCTCACTTTTTAAGTAAGAATGAAATTAATCTATTAATTAATAATAAAATACACATCGTAGCTCCTGATTTAAAAAATACGGTATCCATAAGCAATGATTAAAACTTAGTAATAAAAAAGTAAGATATTAGTAATATGAACATTTGGAAAGCTAAATCATTCATTTTCAGACATGAATATTTTTTTCCCTTTCAAAGTTAAAGTAATTTTAGGGCATGACCTATATCCTGGGGTTGCTTATTTTTGGGTCAATACGGTAACTAAGGTATACTATGATATTATCAATGTATTTAATAATATTTTAATTATAAACAATGTAAATATTTGACGTAGACCATGCCTTGTTTTGTAGGCCTGTTAAAAGTATACATTTCAAGGAATTGCAGTAAAAAAAAGATTTTCTTACTCAAATTATTTTTTGAATGTAAATATTATATATTTTTCAAAAATTTCAGTTTTTTATTTTCCAGGTATTATAAAACAATTTTTATAACTTTTTTTTCTAAACTGAAATTTAAGATTTTTTGTGATGAAAAATCAAATATTTATCTACCATAATTGTGTGGTTAAATGCGCCTTATGTGATACTTAAAATTCACACCTCAGCTGTATACTTTATAATATAAAAATATAAATAAACCAAACCCCCCACCCACCGTGTGGCAAAATAATAATAGGCTGGAAAAATACCAGACAAAAAAATAGTACGGGTGCACCGCTCTGGGTGCACTTTATCTCTCTCTCTTAAAATAGAGACATTTACTAAAAACTTATAATATTTATGAAAAGAAATAATATGCAATGTTGCAGAAACACTCCGCCAAATAGCGTAAATTAAATAATACACACTGTTACAGACACATTGAGGAAAGAGGAATATCATCTCTGTCCAACAACTAGCATAGCAACCAATTTAATATTTTTGAAGTGGTCAGTAAAAAATATAATATGTTTCCTTATAGAAACTCAGCTCAGAAACTACTGGTTTTATAAAAAATATATTCCAAACTAAAATATGTTTATCTTTAATAAAACTACAACTTAAAAAATTATGAGTTATTTCCTATCTCAAATATTTGCCAAGATATGATCGAAGTTAGAAATCTCTGCTTCTTTAAAGTGCCGTTAAATTAATTTTCATGAGAAAACAAGAGTTGTCATTTTATTGGTAATGTTAAACAATGCCTGGATACTAAATTTAATAAAAATCGTTAAAGTGGATTTTGATAAAATCGATTTTTAGCTCTTTTTTCTTCAGTAAACCACCCTTAATTTTAGGGTTGGATATCTAATTACAAAAAAATCCCTGGGGAAACCTTATAAAATCCCTAGATACCAAGTCTTAGCCTAATCGGTCAAATGGTTTAGGCTTTTATTCCAAAATACAGACAGAAATATAGATGGGTAGACAGACAGACAGACAGACAGAACCGCGAAAACCACTTCTTTGGTTTCAGAGAGTCATGAAACGTCGACATTTATCAACATTTCGAGTTCGATTTTTTTTTACGATCACAATACTTCTCTCTCCGAGAAGTCGAGATAAAGTAAAATGATAAATAAATAATCATTATGTGTAAAATAATATCCCTGCTTACCTTCCTTTCCCCGTGTTTACAATTTCTTCTAATCGTGTCGACAGTGCCCAACCCACTTGTTTACATTATTATTATTTATAGTTGAGTTGAAAGTGCCCAACCCACTTGTTTACAATTTCTTCTAATCGTGTTGACAGTACCCAACCCACTTGTTTACATTATTATTATTATTATTATTATTATTATTATTATTATTATTATTATTATTATTATTTATAATGGACTTGACAGTGCCCAACCCACTTGTTTACAATTTCTTCTAATCGTGTTGACAGTGCCCAACCCACTTGTTTACATTATTATTATTATTATTATTATTATTATTATTATTATTTATAATGGACTTGACAGTGCCCAACCCACTTGTTTACATTATTATTATTATTTATAGTTGAGTTGAAAGTGCCCAACCCACCTGTTTACAATTTCTTCTAATCGTGTCGACAGTACCCAACCCACTTGTTTACATTATTATTATTCATAGTTGAGTTGAATGTGCCCAACCCACTTGTTTACAATTTCTTCTAATCATGTCGACGGTGCCCAATCCTCCTGTTTACATTAGTAATTCCTTCTTGTCGAATCAACAGTACCCAATCCACCTGTTTACGATTTCTTATAGTCAACTCGACAGTACCCAACCCACAATTTTCTTTCCTAAAAAGCTCCTAGCCCACCACCGCCCAAAACACGCCCAGACTAAATTTGGTATGAGCTAATATATTTAACGAGTCCACAACTTCACAACGTCATTACGTCGTTGTTTTATCATCTGATCTGTGAGAACATATCAACTCGAGGACAGTTTAATTCCTTCAGGAGCAACCACCTTCACTAATCAACAACAAAATGTGCCGAGAGCGTTTAGGATCAAGAAACGAAGCCGCGCGTGGAAAGGGCTTTGTGCTTATGTTTACCTTTCTCGATTGCGACCTTGAAGATTTCACTGACCTCACTTATAAGGAAACGTGTCAACCCATCCCATCCTCCTCTTACGTATCTCTCTCTCTGATATATTATGTCTACCTGACTTCTGTCTTGGGGCGGTATTACACTGCCACATTTATTTTACAAAAATGCTACGACAAAAATGGAGCATTGCACTGTATGAAGCAGAAACTTGGACTCTTAGGAAGATGGAAAAAGAAACTACTTGGAGAGCTTTGAAATGTGTTGCTTGAGAAACTTGAGAAGATCAGGTGGACAGACAGGGTGACAAATGAAAAAGTCCTAATAAGAGTGGGTGAGAAGAGAACCATTTTGGATATGATTCTTCGGTGCAAAGCAACCTGGATCAGACACATACTTAAGAGGAACTGTCTTCTGCACAACGTCATAGAAGGAAAGGTTGAGGGAAAGATGAGCTTAGGAAGAAGTAGGATTAAAATATTGTATGACTCGAAGGAAAGAAGAAAATTCTGGGAGCTGAATGAGGAGGCAGAAGAAAGGTTGCATTGGAGGTCTAAGTTTTACTGACTAAAGGAATGGACATGTCTTAAGACAGAACACCTAATAATAATATCGTTGATGATCCATCAAAGGTATTTTATTAAAATAATATATTACAATTATTTTTATAAAACATTTAACTCAAGGGCCCCACACACAGTAAGTTGGAACTGACGTGTGTATGCAAGGATGGTAAACTGATCAGTCAGAACTGACGAACTGATGGATTGATGACTTTACATCATACTTGACTGTGGACTGATATTTAAGCTTAGCGTCCACTAGGTCGGTGGGGCGGAGCTGCGCGGAGCAAAATGACCCGCAAACTAAATGCATGTAGATTAATGGAGCCCTATTCATTTGGGTGGCAGAGCAGAGGGGAATGGAGCATGTCAGAACTACTCTGATTTGTTGAGGTCGGCGCCGCGCCCATGTGTTGGGCACTCCTATAGGAGCAGCTGATCCCGTAAACTAGTTTGGGGCACTATCGCTAGGAGCAGCTTACAATGACATCCCAGAGGAATGGCCATGCGTGGACGTGAAGTCCATAGAAAAGAAAGTGTGAAGTCTATGTAAAATTCGCCATTACTGTTTTGTTAGCAATTCTTCCTTTATTTTAAAGAAGGAGTTCAGCTAGATTTTATAGATTTTACATTTTAGTACGTGGTTTATTTATAAAATAATGGATCTAGCTAAATTTGATTGAATTCGATATAAGAATTGATTAATTAACATTCCGCAATAGAAAATGCCTTGTGTTCCAAGTGTTACGAGACCGGCATTCTGCCCCAGTATTCCCGTCTTTATGTAAAGTTTTATCAGTATTCGTGGAGACAGTGATAGTGACAAGGAAGTGTATGTTTTATTTTCTGCAATGGTGGAGACAGGGAGAAGAGAAAGCACGAAAACGGAAGATGTGGGCTCACGAAATTAACACATAAAGATTTATCTTTGAAGAACACCATCCCCCTTTCCCAGATGTACACCCCTTTACTGGATATCTTCCATTGCTATCTGCATATATAAAGTTTGTAATTTATAAAAATGAAGCTAATAATATTATGAAAATATATTTATACATTCAAAGCAGTTGAAAATGTAACCATCCAAACTGAAGGCACAAACTCCATTCTTAGGCTAGAGCACAGGTGATTTTCTTTCTTTTAATGAATGGAGCAGCTTTGGTGACCAAAATTTCGTAAATATTTTTGATGTTATTGGCGACCATCTTTGTAATCACATAAAGTTAATTGTACACACTTTGAAGAAAGTGTGATGTAACACACATTTTATCAAATATGCTGTAAATTATTTTAACATATGAAAGAAGGTTACAGGAGAAAAGTAAGAAGTTCATATTACACACCACTTTTATGTCTCAAACCTCTAAGGACCTCAGCAAATGATTTTTTTAAATTTAATATGACAGAGATATATCTTAGCCACAATCTAAAGTGCATTAGAAAAGTCTCACGATCGTCTAACAGATGAAAGCACTATATCAATTTGAGTTAAAATTTAACTTTCCACCTCTTCCCCCTGTATCCTCCATATATTTTACAAAATAAATATTTTTACTGCTCAAAAGAATGATGACAGTGTAATACCGGCCTAACCATATTTTTGGGGGGTATTTTTTTGGTAATTGATTGGTAAAAAAAAAGAGTGATTTTATCCCATTTTGTTATTAATGGGGTGTATGGAGTTGTGTAAAGGTTTATAAGGGGAAGGGGTGAATAGATGTTATATTTTGAGAAGGGTCCTATAAGAATCTTGGTTTGTGACTGATGGGGTTAAAGTCCTCTGCGCTATGTTAGATGAAGGGGTGGGTCGGTTTCGCCACAAAAGGAGGGAAAAATAGCGGTTTTCAAAACCTCAAGGGTTGTGCCAAAAAATGGCAGGTATAAGGGGTTGAAATATATATATTATTTTTGTAATAAAAAATGATGGTTGGAATGTGAAGAAACAAAGAAACCTGTGCGAAAGGGGAACAGTGAAGATTTTTTTTATACAATCATTATATTTTTTGGCGTTTTCTGACATTCTCACCCTTTTCTTGTGAGGAGGGAAGAAAAATATTGCGTTTCATTTTGTACTTATATAAGTATATATATATAAAGAAACACTAGAACTTTTTTCGATTAACTGTAAAAACTCTGAAAAAAATAACGCGAGTCCTTGAAAGAGATAAATCTTTTTTATGGAGGGAAAAATACCAAATACCCTCTCAAATGGCCAGAAACAGGCTTTCGTTATAAAAAAAATAAGCTAGCTACTAAAAAATTATAATCGATTGAACAAACACTTCTAATTTGTATTTTAGCACTGTGTCTTACTACCCGTTTGGGCTATATTCTTATGTACTAATTACGCTAGTAGTTTAGGGATGAAGAAGGTTATATTTAGAGGAAGTGTACCCGAGACTAAACAACCCCCGAAGCGGGTCTTCCAAATTTAATTTGAAGCCTCTGTCTTCGTACAATACAAATGACTAAGTTATTACATTTAATTATTTGGTTGACGACTGTTGCACTCTCCAATATCAGTGAAACTCATGTCGGTGGCGACGCGGGCTGAGCGTTGAGCTCGTCGAGACTGGATATCACGGTAATGAGGAGTTCGGGACTCGAATCTCGGCCGGGCGTCTGAGCGTGTTTTATCTTAAATGGTTCTCCCTCTATGCAAATTCAAGTCCAGTTATTCTATTCATCCATATTGTAATAGCGTAATTAAATGTGGATATCCCGGATAGGTAGTAAAATCAGGTGCAAAAAAAAAATCAGTGAGATGCAACTTTAATTTATTTTTAAAATCGTAATTTAATCAAAAGTCTGCAGACTTTATTTCTTCAGATAGGTGGATACAAAATTTATATATAGTTAATCCGAACTAATTGGGAAAGAAGCTTGTTAAGATAAGCAAAAATTCGGATTATTCTGGAGAATACGGAAGAGTCTAGGTGGAGATGGGAGTATTTTCATAAATTTTAAATTACAGTTGAATGAGTTTTATAAAATTTACATTCATCTAAAGAAAAAAAAAATCTTCTTTACTACAATAATATAAATACTTAGCATTTATTATCACTAGTTTCTCACAATTCTCTTCTTTGAACTTAGACTTTGTAATCAATAAAGTACATATTTTATGTTATTTAGTTTGTTGTTTTTATCCTCACGTTTTCCGAAAACTGTGCTCGGAATATTCTGAGTTCTGGACAACTGAAGCTTTGTCTAATGGGGTTTTACAGTATATATGTATATTGAATGAGTGGAGAGACGCTCAGCGTCACAAACTTAACCATACGATAACAGCTACAGCGTCACAAACTTAACCATACGATAACAGCTACAGCGTCACAAACTTAACTATACGATAACAGCTACAGCGTCACAAACTTAACCATACGATAACAGCTACAGCGTCACAAACTTAACCTTACGATAACAGCTACAGCGTCACAAACTTAACCATGTGATAACAGCTACAGCGTCACAAACTTAACCATACGATAACAGCTACAGCGTCACAAACTTAACAATACGATAACAGCTACAGCGTCACAAACTTAACCATACGATAACAGCTACAGCGTCACAAACTTAACAATACGATAACAGTTACAGCGTCACAAACTTAACCTTACGATAACAGCTACAGCGTCATAAACTTATCCTTACGATAACAGCTACAGCATAAGTGTCAAGGTGTGTGTAGATACATTAGAGTAAATTTAACGATGTGTACTGTCAATTAAGGATCTCTCTCTCTCTTTCTCTAGCAAGCCAACCCTAGCTGCATTATTTTCTAAAAGGGAACAATCACCCACACAAACACCAACAACATCAAGTGCTGGGGAGGTATAAATGGGCCCGAAGGCCGAGGGAGAAAGTGACTGAATCAAGTACTTGAGCAATTTCACCCCCTATTCCCCACACCCCACTCAAACCGTGTGAAACCCACTAAGGGGAGACAATAGAGAAACCTACCCTCCGATATATTATTAGCGGTGGAGATAGCTGATTTCTCCCTCGAGTTAACTGACCCGCCTT
This sequence comes from Timema bartmani, assembly GCA_902151455.1. Lineage (NCBI taxonomy): Eukaryota > Metazoa > Arthropoda > Insecta > Phasmatodea > Timematidae > Timema > Timema bartmani. Next base: position 245,805 of record CABFWB010000513.1, read on the forward strand.
TACCTACTTCTGTGGCTCTTGTCAACAGAAGCTCTGCGAACCGGGGATTGCGGGACACATGCGGATCTTTTCGTTCTATTTAGTTCTGTCTTGGTTTTAAAATTGTTTGTCAATTCCCCATGATAAGGAGAAGTTATTTTGTTTATTGAGGATGCACAAGTTTAGGTGATACCTACTAGATTTGCCATCGGCATACTTCTTTTTTTAATCGTCAAGTTAAATATGAGACTGTCAATGGATTAATCTAGGATGGAGGTATAATATATCAAGGAAAAGTGCATCCGCGTTAGCATGAATAAGGGATGGTGAAACGAAGCTTCACTGCACCTAGTCAATATTTTAATCTCGGCGTCCACGTCACAGGAAATACAGTAGGTCTAAAACACCTTAAGGCGCGAAAAAAATCAGTGTTTTTGCAGTTTTTATAGCGAAATTTCTTTGGACCAAATAAATAAAATATTTCTCCATTAAAAACCTAGGGTTTAATTTTCTTCACATGGTGATATCAACAGTTTATGAATATCTGTCATGGTAATGGTGGCATTAGATGACAAACTTTTTAAATGAAGTAAAATATTTGTCATTAAATTCTAGGACACCCTTGACAAATATTCAACAACTGTTGAGGTCACCATATGAAGAAAATTAAACTCTTACGTTTCTACTGGAGAAATATTAGATTTGTTTTAGCCAAAAAAAGTGTTGATATAAAAACTGCAAAAATACTTTAAAAAAATTTCTCACGTCCCCTACGCCCAAGTCCTGAAGTAAGTTTTACCTCTGAAAAGTTTGGGTAGTGGTCTGTTTTTATGACCTTTATTTATCTCTCTAAGTTTTTAACCAGTTTCCAAGTCAGCCAATTCAGCGAGCACACAGACTAAACGTCAAGATAGTCATGTCTGGACTGCTTGTGACAGGGAGATTGTATTTCTGATTCCGTCCGCATATACTGAAGGTGGTTTTTTTCCTAAATAGATTCCCACCCTCCTCCCACGCAAATGTGGATACATTTTCCTAAAACTTTCCCTTATTCAACCCTACACCATAAGTGTAATTTAGTGTGGATAGCCCAAACGGGGAGTAAGGTATGATGAGCTTTCCTCAAGTCTTTTTTTTGCACAGTCCAATTTTCATAGGAATGGCCTTATCTGAACGTTGGAAAAGATTACTAGATATACTTTCAAGTATTCATACATCAATTCATGTGATCTGCAACTGTAACTTTTGATATATACTATCAATATCTATGAAATAACACTAATAGTATAGTAAATTAGCACCGTAAAAAAGGTTAAAAAGACCTTTCTATAAAAATTGTACTTTAATTTATGTAATCCATTACGTCAAAGACTTGCCCCACATATAACCAACCAGCTGTGTACTTTGTACAATGAAGTGTGAACAACTGACAAATACGTCCTTTGCAAGAGCCCCTGTGTTCACTAAGGAGGGTACAATATAGCGACACTTGATGCTATTAAACTACAAGGAATTTGACCTAGTTTACAACAAATTTACTTTTTTGGTGGAAAGTATGAAAAGAATAAAAATCCCATACGAAAGATGAATCTTATAGAGTGTTTTTTTATAGTGAAAACATAAGATTCTAAAATGCTTTCATAGTTTGTTTTTCAAATAACGTATTTTATATAAAAACTCATAAGAGACTCAATAGAATAATGTTCTATAAACAATAAATTTATAATATTCCATGTGGGAGCTGTAAATATTGATTTACAATCACGATTTTTTTAAATAACACATCACAAGATAATTAAAAACTGGTACTAGATAAATACGGCTGTAATTAAAATATAAATTAAATCAAAAAAATTAAGATAGTTTTGATCTAAAAATTTAATAATTAATTTATACACAACCATATCTTTGATTTCTGGAATTAGTTTCAACTTGGAGATTCTTGGCTGTATGTTTAAACAATTGTATGTTTTTTTTAAATTGTGATATTAAGTTAAAACACGTATTGGTAGACTCTTGTTACTAATAGTTTAAATTATACATTTCTGCAACACTTGTTATGTAAAGTCCTGTTCAATAACTGTATATAAAACCAACCAGAAACGTCATAATACTAGTAGTAGTAATACAATATACTATAAGGAATAACTTCACGTTGTAAATGATTATAAACATCGGTAAATTTCAGTTTACACTTTCTTTTTTTAGCGCCGCTTCTTATTAATAGTTAGGGTTATACGCCGATGTACTAATTTCACTAATGTGTCAGGAATGAGGAAGGTTGAGTTTAGAGGAAGAGTACTCATATTTGCATGGAGGGAGAGTGAAAACCATTCATTAAAAACCACCCTCCTCAGTACACCCATTTGGGATCGAACCCCGATCTCCCCATTGTCGGCAGTCTAGTATATTGCAAGAGTAGCGCCTTAGGCTATGCGGCCACCGGAGCTGGCTTTACACTATTATTTTACTTAATCTATGGTATTAGGAACTCGAATATTCATTACTGCACTTACAAAAGTACGCAATCCATATCTTGAGCTATTCTATGCAGTCCACCTCATTACACCCTATTCCTATCTTGAACTAGTTCTACCCAGTCCACTTCATTACACCCTATCTCTATCTTGAGCTAGTTATATCCAGTCCACTTCATTACACCCTTTCCCTATATTGAGCTAGTGCTATCCAGTCCACCTCATTAAACCCAATTCCTATCTTGAGCTAGTTCTATCCAGTCCACCTCATTACACCCAATCCCTATCTTGAGCTAGTTCTATCCAGTCCACCTCATTACACCCTCTCTCTATCTTGAGCCAGTTCTACCCAGTCCACCTCATTACACCCTATCTCTATATTGAGCCAGTTCTACCCAGTCCACCTCATTACACCCTATTTCTATCTTGAGCCAGTTCTATCCAGTCCACTTCATTACACCCTATCTATTTCAGACCATTCTAATGTTATCCTCCCATCTGTGTCTAGGTCTTCCCAATGGTCTCTTCCCGTTCGGTTTACCAGTTACAACCTTGAATACAGTTCTAGGTTATCCCATCCGCGCTGCATGTCCTGCCCACCTTAATCTACAAGACTTGATTATCCTGACAATGTCTTGTGAAGAGTACAGGCTATGTAACTCATCATTATGTGACCTCCTCCACTCCCCAGTAGCCTCATCCCTGTTTAGACCAAATGTATTCCTAAGCATCTTGTTTTCGAAAATTCTAGATTTTTTTTCCATCATGTGTAGAAAATAAAATATATCTGTTTCTACTGGAGTAATATTTGACTTATTTTGCTGAAAAAAAATTGTTTGTTATGAAAATTGCTAAAAATACTGTTCTTAACTAACCTCCCCTTCCATCCATTTTAACTATAAATTTTAAATTAATTTTAGAGACAGATTTCATTATACAATTTAAAAAGTTTTTTTTTAATATGAAATATTTTTTCTAATGAAATTACCTAAGTTAAATGAGTGATAACTTATTGGACTCTGACTCTTATACTTATTTATATCTTAGATTAGGTTGTTATTAGCATTTATCTTAAATGAACATAAACAACACTTTAGTTTGAAAACATAATCAGGTGTTCTGTCTTACGACAAGTCAATTCCTTTTGTCAGTGAACTTAGACCGCCAATGCACTTTGTTTTCTGCCTCCTCCTTGAGCTCCCAGAATTCTATTCTTTCCTTCAAGTCACCCAATATTTAAATCCTTCTTTCTAAGCTCCTCTTTCCCTCAACCTTTCTTTCTATGACGTCGTGCAGAAGACAGTTCCTCCTAAGGATGAGTCCGATCCAGTTTGCTTTGTGCCGAAGAATCACATCCTAAATGGTTCTCTTCTCACCCACTCTTCTTAGGACCATTTGATATTAAGAAAGAAAAAAAAAATCTACGGGAGACTAGAAAATTGTTATACATTTTTAAAGTGTTAAAAAAGACAGAAAATTTGACGTCGTTTAAAATGATACGAGTTGTAGCCAGATGAAAATATGCACAAGTCAACTTTCTCGCTTGTCCAAGTCATCGAGTTTTTAGTATCCAGTATAAGTCCAGACGTTTGGTGATGTTTGTGTAAATCTAAAGCCACGGCGGGCGCAAGAGTTTCATGAGCTTTTGGTGAAACTTAAAATTTGCACCCCAGTTAAATTTTATAAAATGTAAATACAATTAAAAAAATAAACAGTGTCGTAGCAGGATTTACAAAATAAGAATAGTAATACAAAAACTCCATGGCGTTAGCCAGCAAAACGAGCCATACCGACTTTAGTGGCCACCATCAGTTGGCGAGCATAGTCTCAACTTATCCGAATATGGGGTGTCATTTGGTCAGCACAGTGAACCCTACCACCATTAATCTCAGTTTTATAGACTGGGATTGCTACTTTTTAATTCAAGTATTTCCTCGTTTGTCCTCATGAGGTTGAGCCGACCCCGTTCCAGACCCACTGCTTCACAGAAACTCTGAAATCGCCGGGGATCAAACCCGGGACCTCTGGGTTTGTAGATAGGAATTATGACCACTATACCACAGAGGCGGTCAAGATTAGAATAATAAGGGGCTAAATACCAAACATAAAAATACAAGGAATAAGAAATATATAAATAAAGTGCACCCCCTAACGCCCTCACTCCCT
>CABFWB010000513.1:250486-265541 GCA_902151455.1 Timema bartmani
CCACACACACACAAACCAATGTGTGCACAAAAATATTATCCCCTCTTTTCTTCTCTTTTCTCTCAAATTTTCAGAAGCTTTTAACTAAGTATAAAAATTGATGCACCAACAAAGCCACCCCAAACGTCATAAAACCATAAAATTGATATTATTGTGAATCAATCTTAATTTAAAAATATGTTCTTAACATTATCAAAATATTTGATCTATTAATATTTCTTTATCTAGAAATAGTCATTAGGCTAACTATTTTAAATTGCTACTTTTTAAAAACCCAAAAAAAAATTTTAATCCGCTTTAAAGTAGGACTTAATTTTCAAAGCTCGTAACGACTTCTCTATGACATCAAGCATCGTGTAGTATTTTATTAATTTTTTATTGATTAATTTAAATTTGATATAGTTTTCGCTTTCACTATTGAAGATTTGTAAATTTTTATATGATAATCTTAGGTATAAAATAACATTATTTAAAAGAATCTAGTTTGGTAAAATATAAGAAATTGGTGTCATGGTCGTTTCATAAAAGATTGATATCCTCTTTAAATATTTTTTAAAATGTAAAAATTTTGGTCACATTCTTGATGTAAAAGCTTTTTTTTTTTTTTTTAATNNNTTGTCGAAAGGAATAACTTAACGTTGTAAATGATAATAGACATCGGTGCTTTTTCTTCTCACCTTGGTAGAACGACTGATTTAGCTGATGAAATTCGCAAAGTTACCCATGCAAATAAATTAAAAAATATAAAAAAATCTAGGCAAGTAACCTTTTGTCAGTGTATAAAGGTTAGCAGGATCAATTCAAGTTTACGTTCTTGGACTGTTTCCATATTAGTGCCAATGTCAATGGTCTCGAACTACGCAGGAATATAAAGGCGAGTCACATCTTACACTTCTCTCAACATACAAGAGTGTAATTGGTTTAATTAAGGCAAATAAGAGAGATCAAGTTAAGGTCAATATTTTTGTAATTTTTACAACAAAGACTGATTTTGGCTAAAATAAATAGCATTTTCTCCAGTAGATTCCTTAGGTTTATTTTTATACACACTGTAGTGTCAATAGTTCTTGAATTTATACAATTGGTATAGGTATAGTTGCTTTTGAAAAATAATTTTGTTTTTATTTAGAATGTTTTAATCAAATATCATGACCGGGTCCCGGATTTTAATGACTTAAAAATTATCCAAAAAAAACTTTAAAATGATATGAAAATTCTAAATAATTAATTCAAGTTTTTGTTTATTACCTACCTAAAAAATATGAACATAAACTCGTAAGAAATGCACGCGACTAAATCAAACATACATTTTACAAATATCAAATGCAATTAAAAACCTTTAACGACTTAACTCTTGCATTCTGCTAAATATAATAATGATTTACAAAAATCTACTTGAGAATTACTAGCTGTCCCCTCCCAACACAGCTCTCTCCAGATTAGTTACAGTGTCTCACCAGGAATGTGTGTTTTACAACCAAACAAGCAAAGTGGATGAAAAGTTAATTACCTACATTATATCTTCTCATTCCGACAAATGTTTAGTTAAAAAAATATAAGTTTGAGTATGTATGCATTTATAAAATATTGCTAGTATTTAAAAATATACTTATTCAACATGAATGCCATAAATGACTCAAAAATTACGCAAAACAAGAAAACATAACCTTACATTCCAAAATTATATAGAGAAAAAAAAGACCCATGAAATATACATTTCTACAACATGGGTATCATTGTGTGTGAGACGAAAAAACAAAATTACATGTACTCAAAATCCTGGCCCCGGTCATGACGAATATTCAAAATCTGTTGAGTTTACTATGTGTAGAAAATTAAACTTCTTCTATATGAATATTTTATTTGCTCTGGACAATTTTTTTATTGTTATAAAAACCTGAAAAAGTACCTTAACTTGCATTCCTACTTTAAAGTAATAGGCTTATGCCTATAAATATGTGTGTACCTTTTAACTAAATCTGTGATTATAAAATAGTACAACCCAACGACGATTTGGTAACATTTTAATATATTATTATTATTATATAGGTGTTGATAATATCAATAAAAAGTGACCGCTACAGATATAATGGCACTATGCATAGCCATACTAAAATTGTTCTAGTAACTTTTATAACTGTCAGAAAGTTTTCGTCCTAACTACAGTCCAATTTTTATAGGAGGAAGAACCTTATCTGACAGCTAGAAAATTCACTAGATCTAATTTCACGTATGCATACGTCAATTCATGTGATCTGAAGCTGTCATTTTTAATAGATCTTATAAATTACTTTAAAATAACACTAGTAGTATAGTAGAATGTTATCGTTGTTGACTGTAAGTGACTTGTTTATATTTTCTAAGAGAGTCTCTCTATGAAAATTATTCTGTAAATCGGACTGTGGTTGTTGAAGACAATGAATGCCTCTACAGCAGCCGTCCAGCCAACCCTCATCGTTTGGTTCAAAGAACTCCTCTCCGCGGCCTGCATCCCTAAATAAGCAGGTGGTGAAGGGGGGGGGGTGAGGGGCTGGGTCAGGTCAGGTACGCTGTGGTATGTTTTGAATATCTCGCCCTCATAAAAAAAAAAAAGCCAAGCGAGGGAGAGGAAGGAAAGATGGGAGGGTTGGAAACTCTCCAAGTGTTTTTACGATCAACCCTTTTTTCCGTGTTGCGGCGTCTTTTTTTAATGGATGCTTGTGATAATCTGTGTGTTTCCACGACGGACATAAATTGGACTACGGATTCGTCTGTTGTTGGTTTTATATAACGTTTTACACCTTTTATTAAGTCAAATATTTATTAATATTTTGCATTGGTTCTTAACAAGTAAGTGAACCTTTTGATGACACGCTTCGCTGATCGATTGGTCTAGGGCAGGGGTTGGCAAATGGCTGATCACGATCAACCGGTCGATCTCACGGAAATTTTAGGTAGATCGTGTAAGAAAACTACAATGTAATTTGAAGTCGATATTTCGAGTCTTTTAAATTCCCAAATATATCAAGTACTTTTAAATATTATTTGAGGGAAACCAAAATAATCCTAATCGGACATGTTAATATGTAATGTTATGAAGAAATCTAAATAGTTTAGTATAAAAATGTAAACTGTATTTATTGTATTTTTTTCTATAGAGATGGGGGCATAAGCATTTGAGAAAAAATTGAATATGAGAAATATAAGAAGTTAAGAAGTATAGACGGGAAAAAAATAGTTTAGTGGAGAAACCAAGGGTGTAGAAAGAGGCACTTTTGGGGAAAAGGTGGGGATTTCATGAATTAGTATATAAACATTTATTGACTAAATGTACGGTAAAATTTTATAGTGGACGCCATAAAGAAAAATGGGCCTTCTACGCCATTGGGAGAAACTATGAGTGATCTCAGGACCTTTGGTAAATTTAAAAAGTCGATCAAGACCTACAAAGTAGAGTGGTGAAACTATGAGTGATCTCAGGACCTTTGGTGAGTTTATAAGTCAATCGGGATATAAAAGGGTTGCTGATCTCGGGTCTAAGGAGTCACTCTCGAAATAGTTTGGGACAAGCAATAATGGGGAGATTGGAGGTTCAAATCCCGGTTGGGTGTTCTGAGAGTGCGTTTTCCCTAAATGGTTTCCAACCCTCACTATTTTATTTCCCACTTTACCTTCATACACATTTGGGGTACATTTTCTCTAAATTCTACCTTCCTCATCCCTGCCTCATTAGTGTAAATTTGTGGATAACCCGAACGGTTAGTAAGATGTACAATACATGTATTGTTTAGAAGTTCCTGATATTGGTATTAGAGAACATGTAAGAAATATCAGCAAGAAACAATGGGGAGGGGGAGGGATATGGTGTCCAAGGTTGGTCCACTCCGTATAGAAAGACAGGACCGCCTCAGCCGACACATCCGCGCAGCTGTCGACCTCTACGATCCCCTCCTGAGATTATTTACCGCCACCTGTCCACCACCTTCCTTTTAAAAAAAAACACACAACTAGGTTAACTGCCAGAGATGACTAGACGGCGTACGTCATCGGGCTATTTCCTGTCAAAAGCGGACACTACAGACCCACGTATGCTCCATTTCTCGACGGAACAAAGGACACGCAGATAATCAGGAAGGGGAAGAAGACTATCGTGGTTAGCCTACGTTTGGTTCACGGTTTGAAGTGCATCTTCCAAAATTAGGAATGATCCTTTAATGGGGGGAGGGGTGGGGGTCATGTTCTAGATCTATCTAACAGAGAACCACAAAGGGTGGGAGAAGCGGGTGACCGACAGGGCCATGGGCATTGCTTGTTCTTAATTATTAGGAGGATGGAGAACAAAGCCATGACCAATTTATATTTGAAAAAAAAATGTTTACAACACAGATTAATAAATTCTAGCAGAATTAATTCTACATGTCATACAAAAATAAAGTTACTTTATACATTGCCCCAAACTTATATTTTCGATTTTTTGTATAAAACAAATCCATGTTTCTCTTACAATACTAAGAGTGTTGTATTTTAGCAAATAATTGGGGGGCGGGGGGGTATGTACCCCCTGTTATCCCCGCTAACGACGCCTGAGGCCAAAGACGCCGTGCCACCATTGCTAGCTGAAGAAAACTAAAATTATAATACAAAATTGTATAAATTGAGAGTCATAGTTTTCTTAAGTAATTTTTCACCTCGAATTTTTACGTAAATTATAATATAATTATCTTGTTGATGTATAATAGGCCTACAAAATATAACACAGATTAAGTTCATTCATTATATATTATATGTATAGGGGTTCATCCGCCTATTTAGCTTAATTTGCTAGTGATTAGAAAGGTAGAATTTAGAGAAAATGTCAACATTTACATAGGATTAGAGTGAGGAAATATATTTTTTTAATCAATACATCAGACCAAGATTCGAACACCGATCTCCCCGTAATCGTCAGTACAGCCTAACATAATAGTAACGCCTTAGATCAGGTGGGTATATGGCGGTAGAACATCGTACTAACGTGAGTTTCCAGTTTTTTTTAATCCCTCTTAAATGTATTGTGAAACTGAAGTTTATCAGTTGGAACATCAATCTAAAGGTGAAATTAATTACTTCGTGATTAACATTAGTTTTATAGTAAGGTTCAATTGAGACTTGAACGCGCGTCTGGAACAGAAACTCTCTTTTAGTTCTTCCTAGAGAAAAATGGATGCGACATAGTGCTGTATAGATGATGAGACCCAAAACTTGGGTAAATACAATGTAAACTGGTGGATCCACGCTCAAATGTATTCAAAAACTTTTTTTGTGATAAGTTATATGAGCTTTCTGTGCTTCATTTCAAGAAAACCCAGACTTTTTCCTCTTCATACCGCTGTGGGATCTTTTAAACGACACTTTTCGCAGCTCTATATCTAATGATTGTTGCATCGTATTAAGAATTGAGTTATTTTTAACCAGAGATAAATATTTTATTTACTCAAATATACACCCGCCTCATGTGGCGTAGTTGGCTAACGCGCTAGTCGTGTTGAGCTCGACTGCCTAGGACGGGGAGATCGAGGTTCGAATCTCGGTCGGGTGAACTGGGGGGATGGTTTTTCCTAAATGGTTTTCATTCTCCATCCACGCAAATGTGGGTTCACTTACTCTAAAGTCAACCTTACCAATTCCTAATCCATTAGCGTAATTAGTACTTAAGCGTATAACTCGAACGGGTAGTAAGACGCGGTGCTAAATAATAATAATAATAATAATAATAATAATACTCAAATACAATCGTAAAATCAGGATTACCAATATGATGTAAGCAAATAACTAATGCACAGATAATGTAACTAATATACACATGCTATAGAATATGAAATTTGCTAGGAAAATAGGGTTTTTGTTGGAAGATACTAATTTTGCGGGCACCCTGAACCCTTAACCTTTAAAATGAGTGCTCGTTTGTAAAAATAGGTTCAGACGGTTTCTTGTAAATTTAATCACTGGTGGAAATGGGTGTATCAAATTATATATATCTAAGATATGTAATGGAACATATATAGGGCATTAATATTCATTTTGAATAAAATCATTAGAACTATTTGAGAAAAATTGAGAATTTGCAAGTAAGAGTCTTAATTGATTCACCCTTAATTTTTATGGCTAGAAACCAAATCACGACTTGGCCTGGAGAAAATGACCAAATAACGTATAAATATCACGTTTATTTGGATATTCAGGTAGACATGGAGACAGAAAAATATATATATAACCCAAATTTTTTTTAGTTCAGATACACACAAAATGTCAAGATCCATAATAGTATCGAGGTCAACTAATATTATGATTAGGAAACTTTATCTACAGGATAAAGTAGAAACTAGCTAAAAAAAACTTTTGTTTATGATTATAGAAATCGGTAATATAATTAATTAATATAAAATGGATCCAAAACATACTCCAAAGCAATGCGCATCTGCGTGTGTATGTATATATATATATATATATATATATATATATATATATACACACACGTACGATGTTTCCATAACTAATTCATCGGAGAAAATAACTATCGGAACTATCACGATGAACATAGTTTCTTCAAAATGACGAGGAAGGTAGAAATTTTGATGAAATGTACTCGAATTAGCGGGAAGATAGAGTGAGAAACTATTTACGATATATTACTCTCAGTACATCTTACCAACATTCGAACCCCGATATCTCCGTCAACTGACAATCCACTCTAACGCGAGAGTGACGCTTCAGATGAATGCCACCACCGATGCAGGTTGCTAATAGTCACTATCGATAGTTTGACGCTCACACGTTAATAGATGATTCGTACTGAATTAATTACTGAATTCAGTACAAGAATATCGCCCGTGTGTACGGAGGTAAAGAGAAAGAATGCAGTTTTTTATAAGTGGTAACTAAAATTATTGGAATTTTTCATAACGACCATTCTTATCGAAATTTTCACATTCCTTAGAACAACAATTTCCCTGCGCCACATATCATAAAGTGTCAGTGGGACAATTAAGATTCCAGGAATTAAAAGACTTTAGGATGGAGGAAATTAATGGTTAGGACCGTCGCACTTATCAAAACACAGACACATCATCTTTCGAAATGAGACCTTCACTTACCCCTACTCCCCCTTTTATTTAAAAATAAAAGAGTGGTTTGTTTATCACGTAAGCATAGGAAATTTTCTCATGTCCCGCCGAGGACATTGGCCCTTACTACTTCTTTCATTCCGATCCTTATTTTTTTTTGGTCGCTCCTCTACTGACCTTCCGTACTAGACCGACACAAAAAACTTGAGACATTCCTCAAGATATGCATAGTAAGGTCGGGGGGAAAGGGGAGAAAAGAATGAGCTGTACCCTAATTAACTAGGAAAATGAGATAAGAGTTGATGGGTGGGGAGTTCGTTCTAATAATACTCACGAATATCTTCCGACACTTAGGGTAGGGAAGGGTTGTCCATCATTTCTACAACTAGGTTCCAATTAGAGAATGACGCTTGCTAGGGCTTAAAATGTGTTCTGGAGTGTTAACAGCCCATCTAAAGTTTTATTATCCGGGGTTGACCTCTGTCATATTGGGGTAAAGTGCTCGCTTCAGGACCCGATGTCCGTGGGTTAAAACAAAGCCGAGTTCGACGGATTTTTCTTGAGCGATAAAAAAAATCCGTGGTACAGCTTACCTCGGAGGGGAAGTATAGCCTTCGCTCCCATGTCGATTGTAGTATGTGAGAGAACCCTCTAAGGTATGTTAAAATACCTTTCTCGGCAAAATTGGTAGGTCCTTTTTCTATCGCTCATAGAAATTCTCGTGCATTGATAGTTATAATCAGTCGGTTAAGAATGTGCACGTTAAGTATCTCAAATAAATAAAAATAAAATGACTATCCGGGACAGTGGTGGCGTAGACGGGGGGAAGGAAGAGGCATTGCCCCCCCCCCTCCTCATTCACTAAAATGCCCCCTGTGGAAAAATAAAATGGCTGCCTTTAGATTTATTTCATTCCCCACCGATAATTTAGAATATGAAGCTGAGAAATGTCCTTGCATAGAATTCCAAATAGTTTCTAGAGGCATCCCGTTTTTAAAAAAAATCTAGAATAGGACCATTCCAAAAGGCTTCTAAAGGCATTCTAATTTCAAAAAAATTCTCCATAGAGAATGGAGTATAATTAAAAAGAAAAAAATCCAGATGGGGATCAAGCAAAATAGCTTTTGTGGGTATCCACTTTGGAATACAATTCTGGGATAGGGTTCCCAAGTTCCTCAAAAGCCCCCTTTTTTTCCACTAATTTACCCTCCTACACAAAAAAGGTTCCGCTGCCACTGAACAGAAATATTAAATACACGTTCATGCTCAAACCAGAAATCGAACTGAAGTTGCAGTTTTGAATATTCTTCACTTGACAACTGCAAAATTTGGATTGGATATATAGTTTGTTTTCTTTCATTTTAAAATAATTTTTTTTTTTAATATGGCAAAATGGTTTTACTGATCTCAATTCCACTATTTTATAATGAGGGCTACAAAAAACCATACCATATTGTGACGTGTGGTTCAAGCTGCATTATCTACTTAAGTTAGAGATGCCAGAAAATGGTAGTGTTTTTGTAGTTTTTATAGTAAAACCTTTTTTGCCAAAATAAATCAAAGATTGCTCCATTAGAAACATAATTTAATTTCCTTCAATTGGTGATATCAACAGTTGTTGAGTATCTGTCATGGGCACCATTAGATGACAAACATTTTAAATGAAAAAAAAAAGTTGTCATTAAATTTCAGGCCATCCTTGACCGATCACGAATTTGACTACAGATTTTTTTTTGTCTTTCTTTCTTTAAAATATTGTAGATGAACTCCAAAATGTGAGTTATACGAAGACCGCATTCAATTAAGATCGAAGCACACACGTTTTGGAAACCCCTGCTCTAGTCAAATTTACGTGGCCTATTTCTGAGCTCAGACCGAAAACCTCAAACCAATAACGAAAGACCGACCACATAGTACCTTTTGTATACCTTGGACCCGGTTCCTTCACATGGCTGACCGCCCCTATGATTAAAACTCTACCTTTATTTTTTATTCACTTTCACTAACTCCACCCTCTAGGTTAGGCTATCGATGTATAGTTGTTTTTTTGTCGACATGCGGTTTGAGGTTGTATTTTTAACAATCCTAAGGTCTCAATGAGTGTTTTTTTGCTTTGATTCTATCTCTTTTTAATCTATTTTTTTAGGTTCACAGTAAAAAATGAATATTCACAAGGTCACATAAATGAAGGTTTGTTTCACATTCAGAATAACTTTATATATATATTATATAATACTTAATTTTAATTCACTTGATTTTCCTGTGTGGTTCCATTAATTTGTAAACTGGCATTAAAGCTAGGCCTAAAGTATTTCAACATAATTTTATTTTTAGTTAATTTTACTTTTATTTTAAAAGTTTATTTTCATTTAATTTAATTTAATCTAATTTAATATTGATATATATGGTCTTGTAATAAGGTGCTCGCCTTGAAACTCGACGTTCGTGGGTTCAAACCAAGCCGAGGTCAACGGATATTTCCTGAGTGATAAAAGCCCGTAGCACAACTTCCTTCGGAGGGGAAATAAATAAGTCGGTCCTATGTTGTAGATATATTTATATATACATGTATATGATACATACATATACATGATATATTTTATATATGTGATATATATAATATTTAATAACGCCTTAAAAATATTTAAACCAGATTTTCATTCATCAGTAAAAAATTGTCGAAACAGTTATGTGTTTGGCTCAAGTTTTTTTTATACTAAGATTCGACAATCCCATCTAGAATAAAGAAGATATAGGCTTCGTATTTAGGCCTACTATTCATGAAAGCAAATTCGTATGTTTTGATAAGCCAAATATAAATATATTTTTAATTATATTCATTTATATAATATATAAGAATAATTTATTATAAAAAACACCTTTTAGGTCATTAAGTCTATGTACCCTTCTTGTAAGGTAGGAAGCTTGCCTTGACGAATTACACTAAGGCCCTATCTCATAAACTACGCCATGGCGGAACTAAGCAAGTTAAGCTTGTTACCTTACAGGTTGAACAAAGGGTACATTCATTATAAGCAGGGTCCTTAAGTTGATGCCGTTAAAAAGTTTTAAAAAATGCACTTAAAATCGTTTATTAATGCTCTCAAAAATAAATACCCTTGGAAACAAAGAAGATGTACTTATAAATCATTGCAAAGGAAAAAATAAATAATAAATGGTACGTTAAATATACCTATTAAAAATAATAAAATAGGCAGAACATTTGTGTGCATGAAAGAGAGAGAAGAAGAGAACTACATCTTAGATTTATCTTATTCTGCATAACAATGCACAACGAAGGTCATCTGATTCGTCTAATAGAAGAAGTGATGAATTCGTTTACAAAATAATTAAATGAAGGTTTGGGAAGGATGAAACATAAGAGAAATATAAAAGTTTAACAAATCATTTTATTTAAGTTTAAACAAGTCAATAGTATTACTTATGGTTTATAGAGATCTTGGATTAAACAGTACTTTGTAAAATAGGAGAAGTTAGATCAATTACCATAGACGTATACATCCCAACAGGGAAGAATTGCAGTAAACACCTAGGTAACTAGGAACCAACACAAGTAAGGTTGAGTCTATTGTAGAGTCTAGGAACGCTTTTAATTAGGACTAACGCACATTCTGCTACGAAGGAGCGTCTGCCTCAACACAACGGCAATAAAATAGGAAGAAAATATTAATTTAAGGTTATGCTACAATACATAACAACTATCCAGCCTAGCCATTACTAGACTTGGACCAGAAAAGAATAAACCTGAATTATAGTAGATTAATAGTTAGTGATATCAAATTCTAGTAAGTCCTAATTTTAAAGAGTTACTACAATGGTAGTTAAATGAGCTAGCTGGCATGAATTAACTCCATAGAGAGTTACGAAACACAAAGATTAATGTCCTTGAAGAGGAACTATCATTTTACAAATTGTAAATGGTGAGCCACCAGTAATCTAGGCTGTTAAGATTCTATAGCCGGTCTATTACTAATTAGTACTGCCTGGACATTCAATAGTTTATTTATACTTCCGCCCAATCTTGGGTACACTATAACTAGTGCAAACAATAAATGTATTATCTAATACAAACAGCACCTGAGGGGGACCAGAGACTATGCACTATCACCGCGGGCCACTACTACGAACTAGTAGAGCTCCCACAGGTTGAACACCGTAAATAGGTACACTAAAGAGAAACAAGAGGGACTGGAATCAGTCACAGACCTAATTAGGTCATTGAACAAAGCGTTATATAGCCTGATTTCCACCATAAAGTGATCCCAAGCATGGCCATATAGTTTAGGGTTGTCATGACTTTTTTCTAGTATAAAACACTATATCTTATGGACATAGAAAAAGAAGTCATAAACACTCCCATACTAAATCATGTCCTAAGGACCTAGATAATTTGAGCACTAAGCCCATCGTTCTAAGCTACGCCATATAGACACAGAAAAACAAGTCAGAGACTCTGACAAACAATACTATGTCATATGGACATAGTATAAGAGTACTAAGACTCTAACGTTCTTTCCTAATACAAATACTCGTAGTGACTACCGTAGCTACGTCTGCAGCGTGGAGGTGAGACCAACGCCTCACACATCGTGAGCACCAGTTGCTATGTCCGTCGATGTATGATGACATCCAAGAAGTTCCTCCGTCGAATTGATACAATAGAATACAAAATGTGAAGCGAGGAGTGACGGTTATATACAAATAGAACTGACATCTATGAGGAGGGTCTTAACCTGGACTAAAAGGGGGAGGTAAGTTGCAGAATTGCGCCGAACGACCACTAGCGCCTGAAGAATGCGCGGAGAACATAGAGAAGCAGCTCTTCTATTTCATCAAAGTGGGGCCTGCGAGTAAGATGTCGTTCTGTTGATCCTCCAGCAACAGTCAGCAGTGCAACTAGGTGGTAGCGAAGAAATATTTGGCATCTCACAACTTCTGCATGGTTGTAGGATCCACTGCGTTGAGACATGTTGAGGCGGAACGTCCAGAAATTTCTTTCCCACACACGGCACCAGTCAGAAGAAGACCTTCGCTCCAGAACCAGAACGCAGATGCATAAAGGACGGAAGAAAGGTAGGGAGGGAGTCAGTCCCATAATATATAAAACTTGGTAGCAGAGCGTGGTTTCGATCCACGGACCAACGGATTATGGATCCAGAACGCTTCCATTGCGCCACTCTGCTTCAGATTCTCAGGTGTGAATGATCAACGATTCTAGGCCGAGGTTTTTTTACCTGGAGAAGGTGCGGTCTACGTCAATGGATGTTATTGGAGCATTCCAATGTCTTCTAAAGAGTAATTTTTAAAGTCAGGAAACGTTAGACTATGCTCATTGGTTCATGTCTGGCCGTACTTATGATTACACGAGAAAACAAATGCTCCAAGTAAATGGACATAATGAATTTGTGCATTAAGAAATTACGCGTTGTGAGTTACGATTTTTAATTTAACAATTCTAAAAATGACAAAAAAAAAGCATGATAAGAGTAAAAACAAGAAAAAATGCACCAAAAAAAGCCACAAAATGGCTTCAACTATTAAAATCCTTCGAATATGCCAAAATATGCACAATAAAAGTAATGTTTTCAATATCAAGGTGTCATAAAGTGTGGTTATAAACAAGTTATCATTGCGATCAACTTCACAGAAAAAAGATGCAATGTCATCAATTTCCACAACTAAATACAGATGATCCGGAATTGTTATGAAACGTGGCACACATAAAAAATAAAGTCTATCAAGGTGCATGTTTGTAAACGTGTTTATTGTTGTCAGGTGTGACACTAGTGCTTAGCCCGTTTCTACATCCACTTTCCATGTCACTTCCTAATCTCCATTATTCCCATAGGTGTATGAATCTACATAAAGTCCCATTTTCAAAGGAAGAGCCTTGTCTGACAACTAAAAAATTCACCAGATCTACTTTCACGTATTCAAACGTCAAGTAATGTGATCTGCAAATGTATAGATATAATCAATTCCTATGAAATTAAAATAATATAGTTAAATGTTATCAATGTTGACCGTAAAAAAATATATATATTTACTATCTAAAAGTCCTTTCTTATTAAAATTAGACTGTGCATATAATTTACTGTACGCCGGTCTCATGGTGTAGTGGTCAGAGTCCCTGGCTGCTGACCTTAAAGGTCCCGGGCTCATTTCCAGGGCTGGTCCGAAGTGATTTTTCTCGAATGGAGAATAATTCCCAAGGTCACTAGGATTTGGTAAATTAGGCTTAAGTTAGGTTTAGGTGCTCTCACTGGTTCCACACCCTCATATTCACTATCACCATCCCCCCATCTTATCGGGACATGGAAAGAGCCTCCATGGAAAGGATTTACGATTAGTACATTCGGGCGTCCCCTGGGCAACGGTACATTAGTACAGTCTGATATTTCCGCAAACTGAGCTGCAGGTTGATGTACCTCAGACACGCAATAATAACAATAACAATAATAATTATTATTGTTATTATTTACAATAAACAATGTTTGTATGAGAGCTATTAAGACAGGGTTGCTGATGTAATAAAAAAAACAGGTTGAGGTCTTTTTTAAAAAAGAGTCTCTAGATGTAGATAGGCCTATGCACAAAAATCCCAAAGCATCTGGACGGTCGCTGAGTTTTACTACAAACTCTTTGATTTGAACGATAAAGAAAGTTCAACTTGGGGTTTTTTCGCTTGGGAACAAAGCATAGTTATTATAGTGAGTATTTCACGTGTCTGCCTCCGAAAATAGAATCAATCATCGTATTTCAATCTTATGTGTTTAGAAACTAATCTTTTGTTTTTATTCATATCAATACTGTGCAATTTCCAGCTTGGACAACACGTGGCCAGAAGATGTTCACGGTGATTTATACATTCTACTTTCAGGCAAAATCAATCAATGAAGACCTGAGAACTAAAAATTGGTAAATATCAAAATTTGGAAGCCAAGAGCATTGAGAACAAAAATTTCTAAAAAAATAATTTAAAAAAGCTGTGTTTCGATCATTTTTCTAAGATCTAGAATTGTTTGTATATGTAGGTTATTTAAATAACCCGTAATGTTTTTTAATATCATGGTGTTGTTTTATCAAAATGTCTCTTTTGTGCATCCTGCAAATTTAGTTTTTGGTCCTCACCCGGTTTTTATTTCAGGTCTTTAATTGTTTAAACTCTTTAAAGAGTATTCAAGTGTGTTTGAATTATTTATAACATCTTACTGGACCGCCTCAGTGTGACATTCTTAGCACCGCGTTTTACTATCATATGCGTATGTACTAATTACGATGATGGTTTTATGAATTAGTATGGTTATATTTGGAGAAAGTGTACCCGCATTTGTGTGGAAGGTAAGTGGAAAACTATTTTGGAAAAACCACCCTCAGTACACCCGACCGAGATTCAAACCTTGATCGCCCTGTCATCGGTAGTCTAGTTTATTGCAAGAATAGTGCGTTAGACCACGCAGCCACCGAAGCGGTATGATACTAATTACTACGGATTAATATTGGTATTTATAGCCCCGTGATCGAGTGCTAATTAAAACGATATGGTTTAATATTGGTATTTATAGCCCCGTGATCGAGCGCTAATTAAAACGATATGGTTTAATATTGGTATTTATAGCCCCGTGATCGAGCGCTAATTAAAACGATATGGTTTAATATTGGTATTTATAGCCCCGTGATCGAGCGCTAATTAAAACGATATGGTTTAATATTGATATTTATAGCCCCGTGATCGAGCGCTAATTAAAACGATATGGTTTAATATTGGTATTTATAGCCCCGTGATCGAGCGCCAATTAAAACGATATGGTTTAATATTGGTATTTATAGCCCCGTGATCGAGCGCTAATTAAAACGATATGGTTTAATATTGGTATTTATAGCCCCGTGATCGAGCGCTAATTAAAACGATATGGTTTAATATTGGTATTTATAGCCCCGTGATCGAGCGC
>CABFWB010000513.1:272940-285058 GCA_902151455.1 Timema bartmani
CGTGAGTGCGTGCACGTGTTGTTGACAGTCGTGTTTTGCGGGTGTTTAGTGTGTGCTAGACGTAAAGGGGATGAGAGAAAGAGAAGGGGGGGTGTAGAGCAGCTGCAGATGATGGTGCCAGAACAGTTTGACCACCTACCTCTCGGACAGCATCCTCCATGACATCTGCTCGGGTGTAAGGTGGACCTCAGGTAGGACGGCACATGCCGGGGGAGGGTTCGCGACAAACAAGTGCGAGAAGGGGGGTGGGGTAAGGAGATGGTCACTTCCAGGAGGAATACAACCCCATTGACGTCCGAAAAGTCCCCCAAGGCTGCTATAGGCCTAGCCTCTACCCTCACGTTTTAAAAGAGCTGTTTTCTCGACAACATTATGACACCTTTTGTTAGAATAATCACTATACTTACTTCATCACCTAATAATTGTATTATTTATAATTATAAACAGTAGTATCTAGATAATTCAACATCGGTTAGTTCAAAAAATTGGATAGCTTAAAATCCTCATGATTCCCCATGAAGTTCTTATTTGAATCAATGGTAAAAATAACATTTAATTCGAATTTTAGAAAGATATATTTGGATAATTCGAAGCCTATATATTAAATTGTTTATTTTTTCGAGTAGTGATCTTTCTATAAGGGGACGCGAGAAAAGACCACCGTTTTTGCAGTTTTTATAGAAAAACTTTTTTTCGCCAAAATAAATAAAAAATTGCTCTCTTAGAAACATAGAGTTTAATTTTCTTCACACGGTGATATCAAAATTTTTTGAATATCTGTCACGAGCGTAGTGGCATTAGATGAGAAACTTTTTAAATGAAGAGAAAAAGTTGTCATTAAATTCCAGGACATCCTTGACAAATATTCAACAAATGTTGATAACATCATGTGAAGAAAATTAAACTCTATGTTTCTACTGGAGCAATATTTTATTTATTTTGCACAAAAGAATGTTTTGCCAATAAAACTGCAAAAACACTGGTCTTTTCTCGCGTCCCCTACATCCCCACCTTAACGTGACAGAGGGGCACCATGAATATATTTTTAGGGTGATATTCAATAAGGTTGTAGCCAGAATAAAATGTTTGGGGGAAAGTGGGGACTTTGGGAGAACAGCCCCCCCTAATTACCGGAAACCAAGAAAATGTATTACTATTAAATGCCTCTAGAACAGAGGTCTCAAACTATTTGAAGGGATGAATTCAAAAACTTGGGGTGTGTTGCGGTCCAGAACCTTTTGAAACATGTTTCCTTGGATAAATTTCCTTTTGTTTTTTCATAGTGTCATACTACCCGTCCGAACAAATAAGTTTTTTTTTTGCTATTCAAAACTATATACTCGCTAAATTTAAACTACTAATTTTTTTGTGTGCGTATAGTATGAATGTAAGACATAAAATAAAAGTATTGCAGACAAGCGGGCTGGTCAAATGGGCCATTGGTTTGCAAACCCTGCTCGAGAAGCTAGTCAGAGGTTATTTTTTAAGGTGAATGATAGCAGCTACTTTTTTATTTAGCACCACGCCTTACTAACTGTTCAGGTTATACGCCTATGTACCAATTACACTAATGGGTTAGGGATTATGAAAGCTTAATTTATAGGAAGTACACCCGCAGTTGCGTGGAGGGAGAGTGGAAAACCACCCTCAGTGCACCCACCCAGGATCAAACCCCGATCTCCCCATCCTTAGCAGTCCAGTCCAACGCGAGATTAGTGCTTTAGACCACGTGGACACCGAATGGCAGCTACTTAAAATAATGTAAATGGCCTTGCATACATTATATCAAAGCTATTTTTTCTGCACTCATTTTCCAATTATTATTTTAGGAATATTTATAAAATAAAATTCAATTTTTAGTGAAATTAGGTTGTACATGTTGTATTAAATTAACGTGAAAGACATAAATGTGTAATATAATATAAAATATATGCACAGTATTTGAATGGTATTTGAAAGAGATTGATAATATTAATTACAAGTTATAATTCATTATAATTAGGAATGATTTTAAGTTATAACAAATATCTAACAATTCAGTTACATATTAAAATTGTAGATGTTTGAGTCAAATTAAACTTAAAACTATGTTTTTTAAACACAAAGGATGATGTGATCATGCAATGTCGTATTTCTGTATTATTTAGAACTGTCAGAACAATATATTAGATTTTGAAAAAATATAAAAATCGAATTCCTTTCTTATCTGTATTTCCCTGTTCCTTGATTACTGCTGCAAGAGCTGCAACGTTACTTATACGACATGTTTCGATGCTACGACGGAATCATCCTCAGGTCTGATGAAAAAAAAGAAGCAAGCCAAATGAAATCATGGTTAAAACACAATACGTTAGCCAATGTGGTATAACGTGCAAAATTGGTGAAGGTTAACAAATTATAATATCGAGAAATAATAATTATGAAATAACATATTTACCAGATATTAAAACAATGTACTTGAGTATTCCATGTTGTGTGGTTAAGGTTGGGTGCTAGTGAGCGCGAATTTAGTGCGCTAATTTTGCAGTTTTTATAGCATAAACATTTTTTGAACAAAATAAATCAAATTTTTCTTCTATAGAAGCATAGAGTTTAGCTTTCTGCACGTGCTAATCTCAACAGTTTTTGAATATCTGGCATGAGCATGGTGGCATTTGGTGACAAACTTTTTAAATTAAGAGAAAAAGTTGTCATTAAATTCTAGGACCCCCTTGAGAGATATTCAAGGACTGCTGAGATTAGCATGTGCAGAAAACTAAACTATATGTTTCTATAGAAGAAATATTTGATTTATTTTGGCCAAAAATGTTTATGCTGTAAAAACTGTAAAAACTTCAAAAATACTTTTCTAAGCTCACGCTCACTAGCAACCCATCTTAAGGAAACTGAGAGAAACTGTGAGAATTACAACTAACGTGTATATATAAAGTGAGAGAAGAACATTCTGGAAAAATATAAGAAGTCAAAGATATTATACATATAGGAATATATTAAGTACTGAGATGTTATGAAATGAGATAGTAGATAGATATATTTGAATTTTATTTTAGTAAATGTGTTATATGGATTAAAGAGAAAAGAGAACGACAAGAAAAGGAAGTGAAAAAAAGTTCAAGTCTTCTCGACACTGGCCAGAACAGGTCATTAGCTACTATGGAAAGCTGAGGGGAAACAAACGAATCGATTTTCACTTTAAATTTTAGGACAAAAATAATATCATTCCAAATTCAAACACGAATAAGAAAACAGAATTAATAAAAGTTACCTTAATCATATATGAACTACTTCAAATATGAAACTTCACGTTTCTGAATAAAACAATTCACTGTTTTTTTTACTGTAGTGAGAATGTATATTTTGAGCTGATTATTTGGTGGAAGGGGGTAAAAACCCCTGTCCATCTTGCTAATGACGCCTGTGGTTGCCTATACCTTTGAATCAACTCCAATATTTTAGTTCTATCTAATATGATATAAGCTTTATACCCGCCTTGGTAGCATAGTTGTCTAACTTGCTAGTTTCATGTTGGCTAGACTGCCGAGGACGGGGAGATCTAGGTTCGAATCTCTGTCGGATAAACTGGGGTGGTTTTTCCTAAATGGCTTTCCACTCTCCCTCCACACAAATGCGGGCTCACTTTCTCTAAATTCAACCTTCCAAATTCATAATCCATTAGCGTAATTAGTACTTAAGCATATAACCCGAACGGGTAGTAAGACGCGGTGCTAAATAAAAAACTCAAGCTTTTATTAAACTGATTCATGGTTTTGGGGAGAGTTGGGAAAATGTCCCATGTTTGCCCCCTTCGGGTACACCATTGCTTAACGAACTCCAATTACTTTCAATGTAATATGCATTCCACGTGTGGAATAGCCACGTGGCAGGCACGGGGAGTAATTTTCAGGAAGTGTGTGGAAAAAAAGAAGAGGAAGAGACATTGTGAAAAAAACATCCTCACAATGAAAACTGTTTCTTCCTGACAAGACGAATACTGTTCAATGATCAAAGGGAGAGCCCTCCTAAACACAATACAAATACTACCCCCTAATAGTTCGCAGCTGAAGCGATATAAATAGCTTATACATCGCTTCCTTCCAATGTTCGTCTATGCATTCAAATATGCAGGTATGTATGATCACGAGCAAAGTGCTGTTCCCGTCTGTATTAGTCCAGCTAACTTTAATAGGATTCTTGTGGAAAGAACTGTTAAAAAAAATTCGAACATTTTTTATGACCAACATTGATAACACTTCACTTTTTTTTTAATTAATACTATTTCATAGATACGGGGTGGCAATAAAGTTTGTTACTGATTTTAATAATTCAGGATCCTTTTATTAAAAATATTTCATTATTATCATTTATTTATTTTCACATCATCGTAGAAGCATTCAAGTTTGGTTATAGACAACTATACACTTCAACGACGCATTAAAATCGTCACAAATTTATCTTGGAAAAGTAATTGAACATTTTTATGTTTGTTAATTTTTGTTATTTGGTTTTTATACTGAAATCGGTATTAAACTTTATTGCCACCTTGCACAAACTTTTTTTTTTGCATCTGACATTAATACAATTTTTCTTTATTATTACTTAGTATTATATCATAGGTCTGGGTCTACATCAAAAATGGTATTATTATTATTATTATTATTATTATTATTATTATTATTATTATTATTAGCACCGCGTCTTACTACCCGTTCGGGCTATACGCACTTATGCTAATGTGTAATGGTAGGGTGATTGTGAGATGAAATGGAGGGCCTACAGTTTAACGTGGGATCCGAACCACGGTGGAGGCCTGGAATTCCACACATTCACAAGTTGTGATTAATACACGTCTTGTCAGAGGTGAAGGAAGGGTTTGGCAATCAGATAAATCTGTGCCGGGACCTANACGTCTTGTCAGAGGTGAAGGAAGGGTTTGGCAATCAGATAAATCTGTGCTGGGACCGAGGATTGAACCCCGGACCCTATCAAAAATGAAAGCTTTAAATCACGTGACTTTACTTATAAATCTATTTAAAAAAACTTAACTGAAAAAAAAGCTCCTTTCCATCCGAATCAGACTGTACTGTACGTTATCATACTTAATTTAGAGTTTAATTCCTTGTGCATGTGAGCATTGTTCCCTACCTTGATTCGGTACAAGCTCAACTATTACCGTGTATACGAGCAAGCATCATGGTGGCCGGTGGCGCACTCAGAGGGGGTCGAAAGGGGGGGAGTGGGACGTTTACACCTTCCAAGACCACAAATATTTTAATTAAGAACTTATGACGTAGAAGTAAGCTATAAAACATTGAATCTGTGTTGAATGTAATTTTAAGATCATTTGATATAAAAATAAATACCATTACACACATTTAAAGTGCCCCCAAAACTGCCATATATGGTTAAAAAAAAAGTAAAAAAATAACAACTTCGTTATATTGTATTTAAAGCCACTTATATTATTAAAATTGTTGCCCATAGCCACAATAAAAACCACTTCAAAACTGATTCTAGAAGCATTTAACCAGTAATAAGTTGTCTTAGCTTCCTCCAGTTAGGGGGTGGGGGGTTGTGCTCCCAAAGACCCTCCCTCCTCTCAGAAGCTTCATTTTGACTATAGCATTGATCGTATGCCCACCTCAAAGTAAGTTTCCGGGTGCGCTACAGATGGTGAGTATCAGAAAACACAAGTACCCGTCATGGAAACTTGTGCCAAACTTCGGTGGTTGAATGGTTTCGGCGCATGCGCACAGATTGTGTCATCGGTTGGTTTTAAAATGTTGTTGGGTCTCCCAAGCTTATGTTGTCGCGCAGATGAGGTAATACTGAAATTACTGTCGTGCTGAATGGACCACGCTGATGAGACTGCATTCTTCTGATTGGTTTAAAGTTCATCACATGATTACGTTTCTGCTCTGTTCTTGGTTTTGCGATGAATTTGTGAGTCCAACTGGATGGCCGATGTCAGAAAGATCGGGGTTCGAATCTTTGTCAAGTGTACTGAAGGTGTATATTCCTAAATGGCTTTAGTCTCTTGATCCACGCAAATATGGGTATACTTAATCTAAATTCAACCTTCCTCATCCTTCGCACATAGCGTAATGAGTATGTATGAGTATAACCGAACTGGTAGTAAGATGCGGTAAAAAAAAAAGCCTAGGGGGAAATAAGATTTGTCCATTGACTATACACCTTAACAACTCAACAGATCTCAGACTGTAAATTTGACATGTTCTCTTGTGACCTTTGAAAAGAAAATGACGTTTTAACTGATATACTTTTCATATCCCCAAACAATAAAAGAAAGGGTTATAGGACCCTGATCAATATTCCATACATCTTTTAGGGAACACTCCTTTCTACTTGCGAAATGTCTAGGAAGTGGGTTTCAAAAAGTACCTATTTATTTGAATCTTAAAAAAAAACTACTGACTGTACGTTTACCAATTGGACTATTATTAGGGATAGCAAAAAAAAAAAAGAAAAAGGGGGTGTTAAGGGTTTTATTTTCCACCCACAAATAATAAGAAGGTCTGGTATCATTGAGAAACTACCCTCTTTGTGCTTTTTGTCGACAGTAGATGGACTCGCCCAGTTGGGGGTGAGTTTCTTGAGGTAGCCCCCTCAAATAAAGGGTTTGAGGGTTGTGGTTGTCGCCTACCCTGATGTAGATATATTCTCCCCTTTGCCCAGCTGTCCCTGAGTGTGTTTGTAAACTGGGTCACCCGGCCGCCGGCTGAGATTTCAACCCCCCCCCCCACCCCCATCGCTCCTACCTCACCCTCTTTTCTCCCATCCCTAACACCCCAAGTCAATGGTGTATACCCTTTGTGGACTGCAACTGGTGTTTCTACCTTGTGGCTAAGGTTTCCAACCGTCCCGGGGATTTAATCCATTGTCCTGTTTTCCGGGTGAGCCTATCCGGGACTCAAAATATCCCGGAAATCAAGAAATTTCTCGCAGCACCGCTCAACGCTAATATCCACTGCATTAATAGCCATAATAAGTCTCATTTTGAGATGAATCTCTAGATTCTTAAGGTAGTCGAGAGATTCGAGATTCGTAAAAATCGCAAAAAAATGATCTTGAATACATAAAGATGTTAAATTGATGTAACAATTTTAACCAATTGGTAAAAGGAATTATAATAGACATGTGTATTTGGGAGCGTAACAAAATCACACATAAAAGAAGGGACAAAATTGTGTTTGTATAATTAATTTACTAAAAAAGTGTAATCTTTGTTATTTATGATGTAATTGCAATAACAAACAAAATGTAATTTGTCAGTGGCACTAAGCCTTTAAAAAACTTATTTTTAATTTAATTTTAAATATATTTTCACTTTAACTAAAAGTGTACATTTTTACAGATTTGAGGATTAGAATTTGGATTCTAGATTCAAAAGAAAAAGTTAGATTTGGATTTGAGAGCTATAAGATCCAATTCATCTCTAGTTTATTTGGATATTATAAATAAACACAACATATTAAATGGGTTTTGTCTTTCCAAACTTTTTTGTTTGTTTATTAAATTAATGTCATTCAATAAACATTGAATCTGAGTATGTTTTTAATATATTACGAGTATAAATTGCAGATTTTAAGGAAAAACAAAGAAAAAAATGGACACGGTCCTTTATTCAACAGACATATTTTTTTCCAATAAACATTGCCTCAAATATTAAGTGACCTGTAGAATATTTTATGAATTTGGCTTTATAAATAGCTAAGATATCGCATGTAAAGTTATCTGTGCCACCTTGCTCGTTAGTTCATCATAGTCCTACTACAGCTTCGTGGGTGTACCGAAATGTTATCAGAAATAGCTGGCAGCCCTGCTTGTGGGTTATTGGCCTACCCACGCTCAGTAACGAATTTGTATCCAGACAAATCCAGGAAACTACCTGAGTTATCATTCTAATAAAGAGAGCGTCCGTCACCTAATTGAAGGGAAATATTCTCACACCATACTCTATTTTATGAGAATGACAGTTCTGAAGCTTTAAGGTGGGCATGTAGGAAACGCGAGCTATATATATATATATTTTTTAAATTGCCAAAACAAATAAAATATTGCTCAGTAGAAACACATAGATTAATTTTCTTCACACGATGACCTCAATATTTCTTCAATATCTATCAAAGATGCTCTGGAATTTAATTACAACTTTTGAACTTCATCTCGAAAGTTTCTCATCGAATGCCGCTATCCTCATGACAGATATTCAACAACTGTTAATATCATTATGTGAAGAAAATTAAACTAAACGTTGCTACTGGAGAAATATTTGATTTATTTTGGCAAAAAAAAAAGTTTTGATAGAAAAACTGCAAAAATACTGCCCTTAACTCCTGTTCTCTACACTCCCACCTTAACAAGTATATCTTGTTAATAGAAATATTTGAAAAATTCTGTAAAACAGATGGATGAGCTACTTGTATGATAAAATTACTGTTGAGATCCACACATTATCCTCAACTTTCTCCAGCCATTGTTGCAGAAGATTCTAGTATCCGAACGGCTCATCATTCTTCTTCCATTTAAGTCAGCAATTTCATCACTTTAACCTCTTAGGATGCACCAAAAGGAAGGGAGGAGTATTGTACACTTTTACTAGGCCGACATTGCTAAATGATACTTCCTCTCTGCATGAGGTCCTTCTTTATTTAGGTCAGTAGTCAAGACTCCATCCTCTACCATCCATTCTTGGTACTCAGCGAGACTAATTGTGTGATCTTCAGAAGTCGCTACCAATTTACGACACGTTCAAGCTATAAAAACGAGATTTTTTTTTTTTGTTTCCTTCTCAACCGATTTCAAGGCAACCAAAATTTAGGGCCTGCCCATATCCTTTAGTGTAAGCCTCTAATTCATCCGGCATTGAAATATATCTTTATTATTGTTTGATGTAATTGTAATAAACCTATATCTGCTTGAAACTTTGTTTTTAAATTCAGTTTTGGTTTTGTTCCCAACGTTGAGGTAATTGAACCTTTTTACAATATATAAAATTAAGTTTGCCATATGGTTGTTAATTCATTTTTATGAACTCATAACAAACTAAATAATTGTTTATTTTAGATGGTATATCTATAAATACTTATATTTTTTTTCGACTCCTTGGAGAGAAAGTATTGTGATATTCAAAAATTATCTAACTCAAGATTTTGATAAATGTCACTGTTTAATGACCCCACGAAAACAAAAAAAAAGTTGTTTTTGCAATGCAGTCTGTCTGTCTGTACCTCGGGCTAGAGCCGAAACTATTTTACCGATTGGGCTAAAACTTGGTATCTTGGGTTTTCATAAGGTTCCCCCGAGGATTTTTAAAAAATTAGATATCCAACCCTAAATTTAATTACTGAGGGGCAAAAAGAGAAAATATAGATTTACTCAAAATTCACTCTAACAATATTGATTAAATTTTAGATCTAGAAACTATTTATAAACAAAATGGCAATTCTCATTTTCTCATGAAAATGATCCTGAAGATACTTTACATATGGACATTTTCCAATTTTGATCATTTCTCCGCAACTATTTGAGATAGGAAATAACTTAACACTGTAAAGTTGTAGTACTATTAAAGATAAAAATCTTTTGTTTAAAATAAATTTTTATAAAACCAATCATTTCTGAGCTATAAGCAAAATATATATACTTTTTAATTTTGGTCTTTGAAAATGAATTTGATTCTTATGCTCTTTGGTGGACAAAGATGATTCTCTTTTCTCAATATTTATGTAATTGTGTTCCTAGTTCTTAATGCCATAGAATAGATATATACAGTGTATATTACTTCATTTATGATCTTTAGTGTAGTGTTCCTACAACAATGTATTTAAACCTATTATTTCGTTTCACAAATCTTACGAGTTTTTATTAAATGTCTATTTTAAGACACAAGCAAGAGAAAGTATGTGCGATGCATCGAACCATTTATTTGTCATCAAAATATTCTAACAATGTACTCGCATTCAAATCTTAAACTTTGACAAGAAGATAATCCCGGGTGCTCTTCTGCAGATGTGCACAATTTTTATGTGCATCATGTTTATAATATTGTCTTGAATCAAAACATTTCTGTATTTAAAATAAGAGGATTCTACTGATACTAAATATTGTCTTAGTGAATATCATTCTTGGTATTTTCTTTGGAATGAATCATTTCGTTTACATTTCATAACTTTCACTCATAGATAACATTATTACAAACAATTTCACTAAGTCATTTCTCATCACTTAATCATAAATAAATGAATGTGTTTCAAGAAACATTGAAAATGATACGATGGTGGTGAAACAACCAATTAACATCATTTTCTTTTAAAACTATTCTCATAAAGTGTTTTCAGTCCAAAAGTCTTCCTTTTCCGATTAATTTTAAAAAAAAATTACTTATCGTCAGGTTGCTTTAAGAATTTGGAATAGTTTCCGTGGCAGAGTTGTTAGGAAGGCTAACAATTTTTTCTACTGACACGTTATTTTATTGCCTGTAAAACTGAACTCTTTGTAAATTCTAGCATAATTGTTATAGAGCAAACACAACAACCAATATGTAGTTAATTTACTATTCAATGCGAGTCAATTGCACAAAGATAAACTCTTTATCCTGGGCGTAAATTAATCCCGTGACCCTTAGGTCAGTGCTAAGATGCTTTACCAACTTAACAAAGGTGCGGTGCTGGATGGTGACAACAAGTCTACTGTATCCGGTTCCATCCCAGGGGATGCACATACATAACATAACTATAGTTGGATAAATACGAGAAGAAACATATTTGACATCTCAAAACGTCACTTTATTATTATTATTATTATTATTATTATTATTATTATCCTTCTTCTTCTAAGTCAACAACCCAAAGGTTGGTTTGTTATATCCATCTGGAGCTGGGACTGCAATCAGCCCATCGGCTGAATAGTGCTGCTTGCACAATCTGGTAGAAATCCCACGTACTAGGGAAGTTCAGAGCGTGTGATGGTTCCCCGTTGTCTTCCATAGTGA
Organism: Timema bartmani; assembly: GCA_902151455.1. Lineage (NCBI taxonomy): Eukaryota > Metazoa > Arthropoda > Insecta > Phasmatodea > Timematidae > Timema > Timema bartmani. The sequence continues at coordinate 283,952 of CABFWB010000513.1, forward strand.
ATTTACATTAGCCTACCAATCTTGCCGGGAAAGGTATTTCCACATTCCTCCCAGGTTTCTTTTACGTGCCACAATCGACATGGGACCGACAGCTTTACTTCCCCTCCGAAGGAAGTTGTGTTACCGATTCGCGATTACTACCAGATATATTTCGTGAATAACTTACTACAAGATATAGTTTGCGAATGACTGAACTACAAGCTGTAGTTTGTTAATAAATAAATTACAAGCTGTAGTTCACGAACGAATGAGATATTGAACTAGATAAATAAAGTCCTCATTTCAGTTAAATTAATCCATTCTCAACAGTTCTGCACCTATCTACTTTAGCCCAGAAGAAATGGCCTCAGCTTGAAATGTATACAGAGGAAATAGTTTACTCTCGTGTCTGGACAAAAATCCAAACCCAGCCATAAAGCCCTTGACCTACATATTTTCTATCTTAAGTCCTTCCCCCAATCCCCTCAACCTCTTTCCAACTAGTCGAGTGCAGAAGGTAGATGTTGGGCTGGAGTGGAATGGGGTGCCGCCCTCTAAATAGGAAATTGAGCCTTTTCTTCTCGCTGCGAAAATTAGTCTCGGCAAACTAGCGTTACTAACTTCCAGCAGGCAGACGTTCCATTACAACTTGTATTGTGTGTTTTTTTACTGCTGAAGTTGTTATTTAGAGTAAAATAGTTACGTTTCCTATGTGCACTATGGTTCGATAAGACTCCTTTCGGAAGTTGCCAGTTCACCAACTTAGCAGAAGTGCTAAATTTTCAGGATGATTTTGTTTTTTTGGATTACAAGTTGCCTTCGCAGACCCTTATCCCTGAGGTATGAGGATGATTAAAAATGAAGCGGTGTGCTGTAAAGAACACATATATTTTATTAGTGTCCCTGTGATTGGTGAAATTTGATGAATTTGAATGATGGTTTTTAGTCTTTTATTGGTAAGAATCTTTCTTCTTTTTCTTTTTAGGATTCTCATAAGGTATGATGGTACATTGGAAGTGATTTAATAAGTTCATAAGGGTGGCCTGGTGGTCTAGGGGTAAGGTGTCGGACTTCTGTGGTGGGGGTCCGGGGTTCAATCCTCGGTCCCGGCACAGATTTATCTGATTG
>CABFWB010000514.1:0-15600 GCA_902151455.1 Timema bartmani
ATGTTATTACTAGTATTAACTGACCCTACAAGCGACACCTTCACAGGGACTGGCTGTATATTGAATGTTATTACTAGTATCGTTCATACTTCTGCCACTTTGTAAAATAATATAGGATATATATATATATATATATTCTATATAGCTTATATATAATATTATATATGTTAACATTATAAAATTGTTGGTTCTTAAAGCAAGCTATATATATTCAATAATCTACACTCAAAATAAAGTAATTGCATCCAAAATAATGTTTTAAATAATAAGTTTTAAATATATATAATATATAGGCCTATTATTAGATATATTTATTAGGTTATAGAATATGTATAGAGTGCTTTAAGTACCAAAAATTTTGGGGGAACAAAGTTGAAGATAATTCATATCTGGGGGTACGCGAACTATAAAGGTTGAATATCACTGCTTTAAAATAACTAGGTCATTTTTCGTTTCTATATTACATGACAAGACCATATAATAGGACAACAGCCCTTTCACCTCCCTTCGGCCCGACCCATGTCTACGGGAAGTCGTGAAGATGACGAATATGTGACTTAAGTCAGTGACTGATTGGAAACGAACGTTGTTATTGTAGTGATTCGCGTGGAGTTTTTACTGAAATTGCTGATCTTTGTACCGTGAATTAGATGTACGGGGGAAATGGGGGTTAGAGAAGTGACTGCTGACGAAGAGAGGAGGAAGAAGGGATCACGTGATAGGGTTAGAGAAGTGACTGCTGACGAAGAGGGGAGGAAGAAAGGATCACGTGATTCATATATTTTATTAGTCATCCTCTGAGTAAAATGTTTTGCAAGCTTTTTTGAAACGCTCTTGATTTAAGTTTGTTTGTACAGTCCAAAGTGAAAAGATCGTACAGTCCTTACTTCAAAATTTGAGGTCAACCCCCTCCCCCATTCCCCAACCTCCATAGTGTTCATTATTTCCGTGGAAAAATTACTTATTTTAAGCATATATACAAATTATGCTAATAGGTTAGGGATTAGGAAGGTTGAATTTTATAAGAATCAGCTTAGAGGGAGAGTTGGAAAAACATTTAGGGAAAAAACAGCATCTAAACCTTACCGGGATTCAAACCCTGTATTTTCTGCTGTAAAATTACAGGTCTGGTCTCAACTACCGCTCCGGTAAGCGATAAATTACCGCGTAGACGTTCAGTTCTCACGCAATATTTAATTTTTATACGATGCGTTATTTCAAAATATGGTTCACACCAAAATCAAGTCCAAATATTCCATCAGGGATCTTTTTCCATAACAGCCCTATAGTTTGAGTTTTATTAATAGAAAAAAGGTTCGAAAATGTAACATTGGCTCATTTTCAACTATCTTTTAATCATAGTACCGGAGCTTGATGAAAAAGAACTCTAGATTAAGCCTTCCTCCAACAAATACAGTAATTTTTTGATAGACTCACAACATAAAATTTAAAAATATTTTATAGCTAACAGTGAGCTTTCCTCTTTAACTTTAGATAAGAAGTTTCGTAGCTTTCTTTCCCCTCTCTCTCATTTACGTGAAAAAAGATGATTGTTGGTAAAGGACGAAGAGGGAGTATAAGCTTAGACAGGATAGAGAAATGGTTCCATAAAACGACACAGACCATTGTATTTTTAAGTCGTGTGGCCTGATAACGATTGGTACTTTCTCGCTGACCCGAGGTGGCTGCCTTAAGGTGTGGGTGAAGCAAGAAAAGGTGTTCTTCCCATTTTTAGGGCAAAACATTTGTTCGGCAAAATACATAAAATATTATGTCAGTAGAAACCTAAAGTTTAATCTTTATTCACGCGGTGATGTCAACAGTTGTTGAATATCTGTCATGAGCACAGCATCATTTGGAGAGAAAAAGTTGTCATTAAATTCCAGGACACCCTTGGCAGATCTTCAACAACTGTTGATATCACCATGTGAAGAAAATTAAACTCTATGTTTCTAATTGAAAATTATTTTATTTATTTTGGTAAAAGAGAATCTTTTTCAATTAAAAACACAAAGAAAACACTGTCCTTCTCTCGTATATTTTTCTTCCCCAACTTGACTTTGATTTCTTTCCAACCCCAGCTTATTGCCGTCTGTTTTACACTTTCGAAGAACCAAGCAAGGTAACATTTTTGTTTTGTTTTTTTAAGGAAGAAGGACAGTCACCACACCGGAAAAGAATAATGGTCCCCATTGTCCCCGGTTTCGATCCCGCAACCATCTTTGTCTGTGTGGCCTTAATCTCAGAGTAAACATGAGTACATGGAGGACCTCTGCGGCCAAAAGCACACACACCGAGCCATGGCGCTTTATGAGGGCCAATATAATGTATATAAACAGTTCAAACATCTCTCTGTTGGTGAGGGGAGGGGTGGGGAGGGGTGGAAGAAATACCACCCTCACCTCCCGCACCTCACACACAAGTTACGTCAAGACTCACCCCCCTCCTCCCCATTTGAGAGAAAAATTATTGTAATGGTAAAAAAAAAAAAATCGGATACGAGATGTTGATGGATGTCGACGTTTCATGACCCAATGTGGCCCGAAAAAAGATTTTTTTTTTTCGATATTATTGGTCTGTCTTTTATTGGGAATAGAGCCAAAACCATTTTACCGATCTGGCTAAAACTTTGTATCTAGAGTTTTAACAAGTTTACCCAGAAGGTTTTTTTTAAATTGACTATGTAATCTATAAGAATTAAGGGTATTTTACTTTAGGGAGAAAATATCAATTTTCTCAAATTTGGTCATAGATATTCTGATTGTATCTAGGTTCTGTTTCAAATTACTAACAAAATGATGCATCCCAGCCTACCACCAAAATTTCTTTGAGGGTAGGCCTACTTTACATAAGCATAAAATTCCAATTTTGTTATCTCCACAACTTTACCACGCATGTGACCACCAAAGCGGGTCGTTGATGTATGCTCTTTGGTTGGATGCGGAGTTCTTTTATTTCACCATTATGATTATATAAAAATGTACGTATACTATTTCGTTTCAAATATCTTACGAGCTATTGGTGGAAAGGGGGGGTACAGTAAGACAGAGATGGTCTGAAACCGTGGGCCATTACCTGGATTCTTTATTTTGAGAGAGAGAGTTTCTACCAAGAGATTTTGAATAATTCCCACAGTCACCCGGTTTTGGTTAATTATGCTTAAGTCAGGTTTAAGTGTTTCCACTTATTTCACACCCTCATACAATCATCATTCATCATCTCATCTCATCGGGACATGGAAAGAGCCTCCACGGAAAAGATGTACGGTCAGTACATTCGGGCGTCCCCTGGCCAACGGTACATTAGTACTGGCTAATATTTAGCCAAACGAGCTACTTATTAATGTAGTCGATATACACCATTATTTATATTGTTATTATTATGGAATCTGGCACCTTAGCTCACTTGGTAGCGTGTCTGTCTACTGAGCTAAGGATCCCGGGTTCGATTCCCGGTATGGCCGAAAAATATATAATTGGTGTAATGTGTGTTTACCCTTTCACAGTAATGAATTAACGGCCGGGGACTGGATGTTGTGCTTGTCCTAGTCTTGAGTTAGATAATAAGGCATATGAAGCTACGGCAGGCCTAGCAGGCCGTACTGGAAAGATATGGCTTGAATAGAAAAAAAACTGACCCAGGCCACAGGCTAGAAACAGAATTAGACGTAAGAATTTATTATTATTATCAATTCAAAAAAATGCTCATATGGTCTTTATAAAAATATGTTTGATACCCATTTTAATGTTCAAAGTAAAAGTTCGTTAAAACACGTTCAAAAAAAGTTGGTGTTTTTAGTTATTAATAAAACTTAATGATGTAAGTTGGGAGGTTTGAACCCCTAGACCTCCCCCACAGCCTCCTTTTGGTACACTTTGTTCCTTGAAATAAACGAGAGAACTTCTGGAAAAAATAATGTTTAGACTAACAATCACAATTTAATATTAATCTTCCTTTTTAAAAAAAAATAGTTCAAGCACCATTATTGACGATAGTAGCTTAAAAATTATCTTAGCTAAAAGAACAATAAATGTCCAAGAATTTGTTTATTCATTTTTTGAAAAATTGGGAGTTTAAAAAAAGATCCCTCACAAGAAAACTATCCTTAATTTAAGATCTAGGATAAAAATAAAATAAAAAGGACTTAGAAATGGCCCTGTAACATATAAATATCAAAATTTGAACAAAATCCATAAAAGCGTTTCGAATTTAGGCCCAGGGACATACAAACAAACAGACAAGGGGAGCAAACATGATTGTAAAATCCTTTTTTTTCTCTGGGTAAAATAAAAAGTTGAGATTTTTTTTAGTACCACGTTTTACTATCCGTTCGGGTTATAGGACTGTATTAATTACGCTAATGTGTTAAGGATGAGTAAGGTTGAACTTAGCTGAAGTGTACCCGCATTTGCGTGGAAGAAGAGTGGAAAACAATTTTGGAAAAACATCCCTCAGTCCACCCGACAGGCATTCACACCCCCAACCTCACCGTCATCGGCAGTATAGTATATTGGGAAAGTGACGCCTTAGACCATGTGGTCAACGGTTAAACGTTAAGATTCATAATAAGCTCGAGATTTAATATTTTCACGATTAAAATACTTTCTCTTTATGTGAGAAAGTAAAATACCGTTTAGTTCACCCAGTCGGGATTTGATTTTCCGCCTCTCAAGCGATATTTGAAAGCTCTTTTTTCACCCAAATTTGTGGGCACGCGGCTTGGACGTCAATCTAGAGGATAGCTCAGCGTATGCGTTCCGGCCTTGTGGATTTTCACTAAATGATTTCCTACTCTTCCTACCCGTGAAAGTGAGTACATTTATTTTAAATTTTACCCTCCTCGTACCTACTCCAATAGAGTAATTAAATGCAGATATCCCGGCCGGGTAGTGCTTTTATCCCCACCACAGCATACTACCCGTCCTCACTACAAACGTTTTAATTACACTTTTGAGGTAGATATGGAGACGGTAGAGTTTAAAAGGGAATGTACCTTTATTTACGTGGAGGGAAATTGGGAAAAATTTAAGAGAAAAATTCTTTAATATGCCCAGCTGGAATTCGAACCTCGATATCCTTTTCATCGGAAAGATAGCCTAAGTGAGCCTTACATTTAATCCACGTGTTCACCGATGCGGGTAAATACGTAAAACGTGATAATAAAAAAAAGGAATCCCATCAGCGTGTTTTATAAGCGAATTGGCTCTAACCTAAAAGGTTGGTACTCAGCTCCGTGTCCCAGATTAGAGCATCAAAGATTATGTTTGTTTTTTAACAACAGCGTATTTCCATCCCCTAGTTTAGAAAATGGCTGTGCAATGCTTCTTAATTGCTCTTATCGTCCCTAACATTAAGCCGTTAGTAACATTTGTTTTAAATGTAAAGGGGCTACTTCAGGTCAATAAAACAGAAGTGAATAAAAACTCTGTAGTTTTAATTTATTTTTTTTATTTATTTTTTCCAGTACCCATGTTTTTATGATTGTTTTTACTTCTTTGAGTACTTGCTTCCTCGTTTTAATGTCATGTTTAGCTTAACATATTTAATTGTAAGTAACGGAGACAAATAAAACGAGAACAACATAAGATGCATTTGCATGGGTCTAATACATTATTATATGTATATAACGATGTCCATCAGAATCACTGACCTCGCCCAACGTCCAGACTAACGTATAGACTCAAGGTTGTTAACTAATATAATAATGGTAATAATAATAATAATAATCAGTATAAGAGCGATCAGTTTTAATTAGTTTCTAAACATAATATAAGGTATTGTGAACTCCAAGCAAGGACATTCAGATATCAAGACAAGGTAACAAACCAAGGTGAATGATTCTATGGAAGAGTTTTTAAATGTGTTCTATTTTTTTTTTAAATGAGTTTGCTGCTTTTTTTTTATTGGTAGTCAAAGTACCTCGGTTTTTTTTTTACTTTTTTTTTTAATTACACTCTCAAGTAACAATCAGAGAATTTAAAAAAATATAAATTAAACACTTGCACCATTGGGCGTGCAGTTAAAGACGTTGGTATCGTATCGTCTGGTTTGATGGTGGCGGAGGGATCGGCGTTCAAATACTAACCGGGTGTGGTTATGATTATGTGGGTACATTTCCTCTAAATTCTTCCTTATTATTCCTACACCTACTTTAGTAAATAGCCTACAGGGATAGCCTGGACTGGCAGTAAGGCACGAAACACGTAAAAAAACATTACTAAAAAATCCAACAATCTTTTCTTTTTTTCTCTCAATAGTATTTATTATTTTAATTTTGGTTTCAAATTCGATTTTTATTTTTATTGTTTTGAAACCCGATGTTTTATAAATAAGGATTCTGGTAAGAACAGTTAAGAAAATAAAAACATTTTTCTTAGCTCAGCATTGATAATATTTTACCATATTATTAGTGTTATTTAATATTAATAAAATATCAAATGTGACGGCTGCAGATCACATGACTTGACATATGAACACATGAAAGTAGTTTTAGTAAGTCTCAAAGCTGTCAAATATGACCTTTCCATCCATAATCCTACTATTTATAACGATTTAATTTTGTATAAAAGATCAACATAAAATTAAAATATTTTTCTAAGGGATGACGATGCTTACACTAAATTAATTGGGGAGCATATCGTTATAATTATTTGTAATTATTTTACTTTTTTTTGTATAACTTATAGTGAGAATTGAGACAATATTGTGACTATTAAAAATATTTCGGGTATTTCTACGAAAATAAACGTTTCATGAGCCCCCTCAGATTAAGAAATTTACTTTGGGAAATCACAGTGTGATTGTTTGACTTCAAACTTATTTAATGCATAAAGATTTTGGCTGATTCTATTCAAATTTGGTATTTGAGACCATGCATATATATTATTTTTCAGGGAATGATGAAGATGAACTCATGGATCTAAAACTAGTTAGGATTTTGATTATATTTGATAACTTTTGATGGATTAAGGTACAAAGTAATATATTGTAGGTCATATGTTCTCAAAAATAACCAGAATGTGTCCAGATTATTTTTGTTTCTTACAATGTTACGGAATCAAAGCGGCATTGCTGTTTTTATTCAAATTTGGTATGTTTTGAAAATTCCACCGTAAGCTCTATTTAGGCCCACATTTAATTTGAACTTATATACATATTCAATATTTATGTTTGAAAAGATTAATATATTAGGACTAAACTTTAGCAAAATCCAAAAGTACGAAAATGTATTGATTTAAAAACTAATATGAATTATTTGATAAAATTTATCTTAATTAGATAGTTAAACTATGTTTCGTTTTCAATGCATATGTCAAATGAGATAGTAAAATAGCTTCTATTTCTTTATGAAAACGCGCAATAGCAATGTAAAATGAAAAAAGAAACTATATAGATGACAGATGATTTTAAATGCTGGTACACTTCCTCTGAATTATAAAGATTCTCATCCCTAGCCCATTGGTGTAAGACTTCGGATAGTCCTGACGTCTAAATAATACTTAACGCACTAAATTTATGACAAAAATAAGTTGAGATTCGAAATAAAATATCAAAATTGAAAAAAACTATTTGTGAATTTTTAAATCTATCGACTATAATTAGTTAGAAATAAGAGAATAAGTTTGCGAGATTTGTTAAGCTGTGTACAGAGAAATAAAAGAAGTCTATACAGTATTCAAATACTTAAAAAATTAACTGACTAAACGAAAAACATAAATCGTCTAATATTATATTTTAAAAAATATATATCGAAACAAAAGGGGTGAGGTAAAGTTGTCGGAGAGGTGGAGAGTAGTTGGGGACATCCTGTATAAAGGACAATTGAAATTTTTTATTGAAAAAAAAAAGCACTGTTTTAAAATATAACATTCATAAATCAAGTCGCAACTTAATAATATTGTTTTCTACAATCTTTTGTTCCCACTTTGTGAGGAGAGTGTATTGATTCAAACGGGGCTTTTTTTTTCAAAGGTCGTTAAATAAGAGGTATGACAATCGGTGCACCAGCCCAATGAAGAAAAACAATACACAAGACAAAACGAACAGTTCCAGAATTTATTTTAAACGTCAATGAACACCCAATAAAACGTTATTAGCGCAACACAGGTTTTTATTACATTTCAATCAAGGCACGAATAATTTCAAAGTAAAAGTTTTGAAAACAAATTATATTGAGGCGTAGTTTAATTTGTACGTGAGAACGAAACAGATCGTGCTCCTCGCCGAGTCAGTGACTAAAGTACTTTACTGTGTTCATACAAACAAGTACCTTCGTGAACAAGATGTATACCCGCTTCGGTGGCTGCGTGATCCAACGCGCTACTCTAGCAGTGAACAAGACTCCCGATGATGGGGAACTTGAGGTTCGAATCTCGGTCGGGTGTATTGAGGGTGCTTTTTCCGTAGTAGCTTTTCAATCTTCTTCCACGCAAATGCGGGTACTCATCCTCCCTTATCCATAAAACCTCTAGCGTAATTAGTACATACGTGGATAATCCGAACGGATAGTAGGACGCGGTGCTAAAGATTATTATTTGAGGTATTTAACGTGCACTTTCTAAACCGACTGATTATATCAGCGCACGAGAATTTATTTGAGCTAAAGGGAAAGGGTCCGCAAGTTTTGGTGTGAAAGGTATTTTCACACAACTTCCAGCGTTCTTTCACACGCCACAAACGACATGGGACCGACAGCTCAAAAGGAAATAGTGCTGCGGATTCTTATCGCTTAAGAAAAATCCATTAAGTTCGGCTGGGATTGAACCCACGAACATCGAGTCCTGAGGCGAACACTTTACCCCAAGACCACCAAGGTCGACTGGTGCTAAAAAAAATTAATGCGGACGTCGCTTGGAAACTACAATGCTCCGGTTCGAATGCTAGATTTACGACTTGAATTGAATACCAATCACCTGCTTCGTTGGGTGTATCAAAGGTGTTTTTTCACTATACCTCCACACAATTGCGGGTACACTTTATCTACGTTAAACCTTCCTTATCCCTTAACACAGGTTTTTCAAACTGTGCTATCTCAGGCTCCGCGAAGCCAGTTTAGAATAACTTATTCATGATTTATTTTTCACAATATAAAATAGCATCAGTTTCGGATCACCATTTTTTTTCAAATCTGAATAAATAACATTTGCCAAAGGCGCAGCCAGAACATGTGAGGTTTTCCATTTGCTTTATAATTTTATACCTGTAAAATTTAACTGTCTTTATTGAATGTTAATAATATATAGTGTAACATGATTGATGAGGGTTCCAGCATGTATTTTTTTTCTTGTTCAAGGACTCCTTCGGTTTAAAAAGTTTGTTTGCCCCTGTCCTAACACAGTTTTTCTCAAAGTGTGGTCCTCAGACCACTGATGGTCCGTAGTGGTATATCAAGTGGTTCGCAAGATCCACAAGAAGTTTAATAATAAAAACTAATAAAATAATTAATGTTGATCACACATAATAAAACAAAATTTAAAATGGAAAATATTCAAACTATGTTATATTTTTTTCCTTGGTAGACACGAGTCACATAAAAAAGGAATTCTGTACTAAATTTATGTTAACAAATATAAAAAAGTATTTATAAAAATGTATGAGGTTCAGAATGTTAAAAAAAATTGTTTTTAGCAAAGTGTCTTACTATGTTTTTAGGCTAAACGCATGTAGACTAACTACGCAAATGTGTTAGGAATGAGATAAGTTTGAATTTATAGGAAGTGTACCCGCATTTACGTGGAAGGAAAGTGGAAAACAAGTTTTTGAAAAACCACCCTTAATACACCCAACCGGAATTCGAACCCCAATCTCCTTATCATCGGCAGTCTAGTTTAACACGAGAGTGATGTCTTAGACCATCTAGCCACCGAAGCAGGTTTAAAAATAATCAAGCTACTATTATTTACTAATTCACTGTAGTTAAATCAGATTTATTTTTCAAGATGTAATTTAATAAATTGATTTTTTTTGTCTTGTTTTTATTGTCCTAAAGTGTAACTTCTTAAAAATAATATTTTTCCTGCCTAATACATTAAACAACCACCAAGCGCTGTGATCGAAACATGAATGTGAGAATGGAACTGGTCTCTCTGTTACTGTAAGTCATTCAATAAAGTTTCTGGCGTTGACATCCCTTAGGATAAGTTAAACCAGAGGCGTCTCACGAAATATATATTTGGGGAAAGAAGCGTAAGACAGTGAATTTAACTCTTTTCAATGCTTGATGAGCTACGATATTGGGAACTTTTGAAAAACACGCTTCGGTGGCCGCGTGGTCTAATGCGCTACTATCATGCTGAGCTAGACTGCCTATGACGGGGAGATCGAGGTTCGAATCTCAGTGGGGTATACTGAGGGCTGTTTTTCTAAATGGTTTTTCACTCTCTTTCAATGCAAATGCGGGTACACTTCCTCTAAATCCAACCTGTCTCATTCCTAACCCATTAGCGTAATTAGTACATAAGTGTATTACCCAAATGGGTAGTAAGACGCGATGAGAAAAAAGACTTTTGAAGAGTAGGGGTCGACAGTTAGGAAATTTAAAATTTGTCTGTACAAGTCTGCGGTAAAGAGCTTTCATAATCGAAAGTACGGTGGTACAGAGTAATCTTAGAATTTCCCAACTCAAGATATTGACTCTCCACAAAATTTCAAAATTTCAAGCTTTTTCCTAACAGAAGGGTAAGGGGGATGAGACCCTTCAACCCTCTCAAAAGCCCCGGGCGCAACAATCCCGAACTAAAGTGATGTGTTGACTTCAAAGACCTACGATTGCATTCGTTTGATTTTAAATCGTCGCAAAGAAATCCAAGGGAATTTAATTCCCAAAAAACGGGGGGTGGGGGGGTGAATGATCATCATCACGACCATACAAACCTACAGGGACTTGCCGATATAACTCTTCATCCTAATAAACCAGCATTGCATGAATGCATCTACGTTGAATACATTAAAAACAGCTGATGATAAAATTCTTATCAAGAACAAATAATTTTTGGTCCCTAACCGATACCTTATCATGCTTGGTTAAGGGAGTGGGGGGGGGGGGATGGAGGGGGGGAACGTACGTACATACGTAACAATACTTTATATCTCAGTTGTAGCAGCTAGTCATAAACAAACCGCAACACACGTGCGCGCGCGTTTCAAAAAACCATAACAAAACTCCATTCTTGTAAACTCTTTTGTGTCTATACATATGCAGGGGGGAATTTTTATCTGGTGGGTGATAGCTAATCAGTTATGGTAGAAGGAGGCTGAAAACATGGTGGTGAGAGGGGTATTTTGATGATAATAACAACACTATACAGCTTGTGTGCATATATATGTATGTGTGGGTCTATTGTGCTTCTCTAACACACAAAAATAGAAGCTCTTATCACTCATACAGTTGGCTGGAAAGACTGCGGCAAGTTCTTCCGTCAGGTCACGTCGTCTGGAGGAAGATTTTCATCTGGGAAGCTTCTTCCCAAAGAAATTAAAGTGTTTAAGGCGAGTTACGTGCTAACACATTAAATAAAAAAGTTTTGTTACTAAACAAAATATACTGTTCAATGATCTGATTTAATGAGTCGACTTTTGTGTATGCCATTGTGACAAGTTTTAAGGTTGAAGAAAGCGAGTTAAGGTCATTATTTCTTTGGCAATATTTTATTTAAAAAAAAGTATTGGTCAAAATGAATAAAATAGTGCTTCAGTATATACGTTTAGTTTAATTTTATACACATAGTAAGCTCAACAATTCTTGAATATTTGTCATCGGCATTACCTAATTCACAGAGAACTTTTTTTAAATGAAGAGAAAGAGGACTGCTGAAATATCACCATGCTTCATGACAAGATATTCAAGAACTGTTGAAACTACCATGTGTGGAAAATTAAAACTAAATGTACATTTTTTACTGAAGAAATATTTAATATATGCAAGAATAAAGAAATAAACTTGCGGTTTATTCCAAGAAACCACCTTGGCCTACAGTGAACGAAGAAATATTTGCAAACCCAGTTTTTAAAATCCTCCTCAGACCACCGCTAGAAGTTGCTCGCTCCTAAGACAAATTCTCGAGCTATGAAGAACATCGTTGTTGTGACATATTTCAAGAAAAGAAACAGTTGAGTGTTGTGACTTACATATTATTGCGCGGTGGTCTACTATGTTCTAAATGTCTAATCGAAATGTAGGCGTCGTTTGAGACGTTTTAGAACGATAGTTTCCTTTTAATGGATATTTCAGTTTCGTAGAAAAGTGATTATCTGGCGTGTGAAAACAAAATTCTAGAGTGGTCATAATTTTTTGCTTTAAAAAAAGTTACAAATAAATTAGATAAGCTGAGTTGTTCACTTAGCAAAATAATTTCCTGTAAGGTGAGTTATGTAGCTATTGAATATTATTTCAAAACTACGTTGGCGAAGTAAATTGGTAAAGTGTAAAACAATATTTGGTTTATATCAGTGACTTATTTCTAAATTGTGGTGTGAAGAAAGTGGGGGGGGTATTGTCTCCCACCTACAAATCATGTAAGATAGCCTATGGATGAAGAAAAAGAGAGATTAATAGTTCTAATTTTGAACGGGATCATATATTTAAATTGCTTTTTAATATGGAGCTGTTAATATTTAGGTTTGATTTTTATTTACCACGTCTTACTAGGATTAGGATAGAAGGTTGGCTGGGGATGGGGAAGGAATTTTTTTTTTATGAAATATAAACGCAATTTGCATGAATTGGGTTGTTGGGAAATCATTTAGGAAAATTCACTCTCAATATACCCAGCTAGGATTCGATCCCCGCCACCTCCTCGCCACTGGTAAACCAGAATAAATGACGCTGACATTTAACCCGCTTCCCCACCAATGCTTTTCACGCTAAAAAACAAAACTCAAGCTAAGATCATAGCACAAATATTAATTACTCTAAAACCCACTTCAGTGTCCGAATGGTCAAAGGCGTCAGTCTCATGTTGGACTGATCTGCTGAAGATGAGAAGATCGAAGTTCGATTCCTAGTCGGGTCTACTGACAGTAGTTTTTCCTCAATGGTTTTCCACTCTTCTTCCACGCAAATGTCGGTATATTACCTCTAAAATGCTTCCTTCTTTGTCCCTACACCATAAGAGTAATTCATCATATAAGCGTATAATATAAACAGATAGTAAGACGCGGTAATAAAAAAGGCTGGGGAGGGGGATTAAACACGATTTAGAGAGCATCTTAAGCTAAGTATTAAAACAAAAGTGACACGAAAAGTTTTCTTACCAAACTTTTTCAAACTGTCGAATTCACTAAATCTTAAATACGCTCTCTAGATCAAGAACAATTACTGTTCTCACTAGCTCTATGGCTGCTACTCGCTAGTAGCTTCGATACGTTGGGACATAATATGTCGTTTACGGTTCTCAAATTTTACACCTTTCATCAAAAGTGGTGTGGTCTATCCTATTAATTTATTAATATAGATCTCCTAGTGTCAAAAATAGGTTGGTCAAGTTGCTTATTAGCTATTAACTAGCTGAAGTATCCGGAGAAATGTCGTGTCAGCTGTTAATTTTTTTTTAATCTAAATTTTAAAATTACGGCCTTGAAGTGTAAGTAGATGTTCGTGCAGAGGGACTACTAATTTCTAAAATTTCAGATCGCGCATTTCTCATGACAGAAAAATAAGCTCTTCACTTTATTAATATAAAAAATATAAGATTCAGATAAATATTCTAGAACAAAGCTTCTAGATTACTGAAATTTCAAAATATAAAATTGTGAGTACTTGTTAGAACTCATTTATACAATATTTATCAAAGAAAATTATATTAAATCATGTTATAATTACGAATAGATTCACCATTTTATTCAGCCACAATTTTGAGAGATTGACCACTAGTAGTGAGATCCTGTTTTAGCTTGATGATTTGGCATTTCGTCTGTACTAGTAATTACCAGTAAGTTTTACTAGTAAAACTGTAGTAACGATAATAACATGGAGGGAGCGAGGTCTACTGTTCACAGAACTACTAGCCATATATGTTTTAATAGCTGTCTTAAGAAAATTGTGTTTAAATTTTATTTCTTAATATTCATCCGAATGTCAATAGTTCCCCTTCTCAAATACTAGTCAAAGTCTTCTAAGTGACAAGGAGATAAAACACAATAGGAAACAACTTCCGGGCTCGGTACAAAATGGCGTCTGACGGGCTCGCCACTTACTTTCAGGAGGACCAGAAACGGAGACGGATGCGGACAGAATTGTTTTGGGGTCGGAATTTCCGCAGCTTAAAATATATAGTAGCAAGAGATGTGAAACCCGCGTCAGTGACCGAATGGTCTAAGGCGCTACTCTCGCAGTAGACTAGAACACCGATGACGGGGAGATCGAGGTTCGAATCTCGGTTGGATGTAGTAAGGGTATTTTTATTTTAATGGCTTTCCACTCTCCCTCCACGAAAATGAAAGTACACTTTCTCTAAATAAAGCTCTCCTAGTCCTTAATACCACTAGCATAATTATTACTAGTAGCTAGTTCTATCTTGTCCACCGTATTACACCCTATCCCTATTTTAAGTTAGTTCTATCTAGTCCACCTTATTACATCCTATCCCTATTTTAGGATAGTTCTATCTAGTCCATCTTATTACATCCTATCCCTATTTTAAGATAGTTCTATCTAGTCCACCTTATTACATCCTATCCCTATTTTAGGATAGTTCTATCTAGTCCATCTTATTACATCCTATCCCTATTTTAAGATAGTTCTATCTAGTCCACCTTATTACATCCTATCCCTATTTTAGGATAGTTCTATCTAGTCCATCTTATTACATCCTATCCCTATTTTAAGATAGTTCTATCTAGTCCACCTTATTACATCCTATCCCTATTTTAAGATAGTTCTATCTAGTCCATCTTATTACATCCTATCCCTATTTTAAGATAGTTCTATCTAGTCCACCTTATTACATCCTATCCCTATTTTAAGATAGTTCTATCTAGTCCATCTTATTACATCCTATCCCTATTTTAAGATAGTTCTATCTAGTCCACCTTATTACATCCTATCCCTATTTTAAGATAGTTCTATCTAGTCCATCTCATTATACCTTATCCCTATCTTGAGTTAGTTCTATCCAGTCCACATTATTACACCCTATCCCTATATTGAGTTAGTTCTATCTAGTCCACATTATTACACCTTATCCCTATATTGAGTTAGTTCTATCCAGTCCACATTATTACACCCTATCTCTATATTGAGTTAGTTCTATCCAGTCCACATTATTACACCTTATCCCTATATTGAGCTAATTATATCCAGTCCACCTTATTACACAATATCTCTTTCAGGTCCATTCTAATATTATCCTCCCATCTGTGTCTAAGTTTTCCCAACTGTCTATTCCCATTGGGTTTGCCAGACAGTAGCCTGGACATGGTTCTTCTATTCATGATGCACGCCCTGTCCACCGTAACCCGCGAGATTTGATTAAAATCGTATTTAGTACAATTGCATATTCTTATAGCAAAAAAAAACGGTGAACCGCACAAACTTTCTCTAGCTTTTATCTTAAAATAGACATTTGCTAAAAACTCTTAAGATTTGTGAAACAAAATAATAGG
>CABFWB010000514.1:43565-54426 GCA_902151455.1 Timema bartmani
GGCTTAGAATTACGTTTCAGAGATAACGTTTCAAAATGAAATCGGGCACCATGGGGGGGGGGGCTTATATAATTCTTATACCACAGTGGGTTACAGACAGCACCACGGGAATCGAACCTGGGACCTTTGACTAAGTGCACCAATGCTCTAACCAATGAGCTATCCAGGAGTTATCCCGTGCCCAAGGACACTTTTCACTTATATTTTAAGGCAGAGTCTGGAATGGACGTGTGGATATTGTCAGCTACATATGAGGGATCAATTACGATCACGAGCTATTAGATAACGCAGCCACCTTCGACTCTGGAGTGAAGAATGACCCTTAGCATGGGATGACCCCTGGATAGCTCACTAGTTAAAGCATTGTTGCACTAAGCTTAAGGTTCCCGAGTTCGATTCCCGTGTCTGGGTATCATTTTTCTATTTAAAGAATATGTTATAGATAGGTCTAAGTAATACGGAGACTAGACTTTACTATGTTGGTCTAGGGGACTGAACTTTTAACCGGAAGTGGCCGTGCTATACAAGCGCGCAACGAACAGGAAGTCCTCTCTGCATGGAAACCTCTCTCTCAAGTTGGTATCCGGGAGTGTTGGAGGAAAATGTTGGCTGCGCAGTTCGAACACTATTCAAGAAGTATTAATTATTTTCTTGCAAATTAAAGGGAACTAAAAAATATAGTAGCGTTCAGGTAGGAGGTAAATTTTAGAAAATAAAAATAAATTTGTGTTAGGTCAATGGTATTGTCGCCGCCTGCCTTTCCTTGGGCCTAATCTGTCAGGATAGCTTGCGGTGGCAAAATAGATGTTTGGGCTCGTAACTATAATACATTCACGACCTTAGTTTACTTGTATGACATCTCATAAAGTTACTATAAATAGTCCCTAATGTATCCTTACGCCAGCAGCTGACATCTGTCACTTTGGATAACTGTAATGAAAATAGATGGTAATATATTAATGTGAAAGTTAACCACAGTAATTTAGGCCAATATTATTTATATATTTATTTGAGATCGGGCACAAAGCTTATTTATCGTTTTATTTCACTTAAAAAATTATTATTCACATCACTTTCACAAAAGGTTTAACTAACATAGCTTCAAAATGGCGACCGACGTATTTAAACGTGAACGTGACGGAAACAAGTTATTTACAATGATGCAACCACGCAGTGGATAGAAATATTTTAAAAGGTTAAATATTTTGAAATACAATAAAATAATCATAAAATAATTTATTATATATATATATATATATATATATACACCAGTAAAGACAAGTATTTTCTCTTTTCCAAGTAAATACGATGCCTGTATTAAACGGTATTAATGTATGCATTATATATTACACATAGTCAATAACGTTCCAAAACTGAGAATAAGTACTTTTAATTATGTTTAAAATATTTTTTCGGATTGGGTAATAAGAAATTATTAAAAGTTATGAAACAGTGTAAGAAAACTTAGGTTTACGTTATTTTAAATGTAAAATATAACATTTAATTTTTTTTTTAAACTTAACATTTATAACAAAACCGTGATCTTTTACAAGTGTTGGCAACCCAAAACCTAAACAGATGATTTTAAAACTGTCATCCAGGTAAATAAACCTATCATGAACAGACTCTATTCTGATGGATTTGTTTTTCAGATCCCGACAACTTGGCTCAGTCGGTAGTATGTCTTTCTTCTGAGCTAAGGGTCCCGGGTTCTATTTCTGACTTGGCCGGAAAATTTATCACGGGTGAAATGTGTGTTCTCCCTTTTCAAAGTGATTAATTAACGGCCGGGGGAATGGATGTTGTGTTTGTTCTATATTTAAGTTAGTTTACAAGTCGTGTGTTCATACAGGGTGTATATTATTTAGTGTCAAATATTCTAGGGGCGTATTCCCATCGACCAAACATAGCGAAAAGTTCAAATAAACATGGTTACAGAAACGCTCAGTTTTAGAGTTATTGGAGGTTTTCTTCAAAGCTTGATTGGTCATAGAGGATTCATTGAATGCTCTGCTCGATCACCAGATTTGAACTCAATGATTTTTTTCCATTCCTGTGAACATTTAAAGTCTATTGTTTACTCAACTCCTGAGCCTGATGTTGAGATTTTAAAAGAGCGTATCGTTAATTATTGGATGTGAGAAAAAAAATAACACCCCAGGTGTAATCAACAGTGTAATACAAAGCATGGAATGTAGGCTCAGAGGTTGCATTGAATCAAGACATCATTTTGAACTTTCTTTTTGACAAAATGTTCTGTCTTGTATTTTTGTTAAATTTTGTCTTGTTTAGTTGTATTACTTCTTCTGTTGGATTGAACAATACAATTTCTCCTAGCTCAGGAACCAAGCATTTCTAGAAACATGTTTATATGAACTTTTCCCAATGTTTGGTCGATGGGAATACGCCCCTAGAATATCTGACACCAATTAATATACACCCTGTATAGTCAGTCGCGGTTCAGAAAGTGCACGTTAAATATCTCAGATAAACGAAAAAGTGGAATCGTTTCAAGTTATATCTTATATTTATGGGGAAGAGAGGAGGAAAGGTAGAATTCAGAGGGATTGTACCCGCATTTACGTGAAAAAATCCATCCTTAGTACACCCGGCTGGGATTCAAATCCTGACCACTCTGTCACCGATCAAAACAGACTAGACGAGGCTGGAATTTAGTCTGCGTGACCACCATTATGAGTAATCCTTGGTGCTAAACTTACTAGGGGACATCTTTAAAATAAGAAAGGCTTTTTTTTCTACATGATTTTTGACCCACTCCTCCCATCACGGAAGGGATGGTAGTCTTTTCCATGCCCCTCCCCCCCCTACCCTTCTTATTTATTATTTTTATTGTTTGATTACTTTTGGAAGTTTGAATTGGTAACAAAGCCGATGATATGAAATTTTTAGATACTTTAATTTAAGTAAAATCAGGTTTAACATCTTAAAAGTAAATTAAATATAAGTGAGATTTTATAATTAATAAATATTTATTTTCTGGAGAAAAAAGTCTCGCTATTAACATTGATTAAAAACCTTACGTAAGGTGGATTCTGATAAACACACCCTCCCCCTCGTAAGAAAACATAAAAAAAACCTTAGACCTCGTAAGAAAACATAAAAAAAAACTTAGACCCCTCCAACCACCTCATTCCTCTCTCCCCAAAACTCTTACGTAATTTAAGGACAGATCCCTGTCAAAACTTTTTCTACAAAAATAATAATAGCTATCCGACTGCTATGATGTTTGTTGCACAACGCCATTCAAGTGTGGTAAACAAAATATGACGTCACCGGGAACTAAACTTCTCCCCTTCCCCTCTTGCTTCTATCAACCAATCTCCCTCCCTTCACTAAATCCACACATCCATATATATATATATATATATATTACATATATATATATATATATATTTTAAACACGTGAATCAGTGAATGTTTGGATGCTACTTTTTTTTTTCACCACGTCTTATGTCCCGTTCGGTTTATACGCTTATGTACTAATTACGCTAGCTGTATTAGGGATTAGGAAGGTTATATTTATAGGAAGTGTACCCGAATTTGCGTGGAGAGTGAGAAAGAAGGAGAAAGTGTGTGTAGAACCATTTTGGAAAAACCACCCTCAGTACACCTGACCTATATTAGAACCTAATCTCCCCGACATCGGCAGTCTAGTCTACTGCGAGAGTAGCGCGTTAGACCATGCAGCCACCGAAACGGGTAAAAAAAAGTCTTGAAATTTAGATTTTCACAAAAATCATAAAACTTCCAAACCGTTTCCATGTTTTACTATAGCTCATTTAAGTTGGGAGTGTAGGAGACAGCTAGAAGAAGATTCTTTAATACAAACATAAGCTGAAAGTGTTATTAGAAGCGCTCGATAATAATATTTATTGATAAAAAGAAAGATTGAAATAAACTAGGCCTATCTAGGAAAAATACCGCAAGTTATACTAATCCTTTGATTTGAGTTTTCAAAAAAGTTTTCTTTGTGCATCAAGTCTTACCACCCGTTCAGGATAGCCATATATTTATACTGAGGAGGTAAGGGTGGAAAAAGGTAGAATTTAGAGTAAATATATTAGAATATTTGTTGAGAGAGAGAGAGAGAGAGAGAGGGGGGGAAACAATTTAGGTCAAAAGACACCCTAAATACCTCCGACCAGAATTCAAAGCCCAATCTCCTCGTGCCTCAGCAGTCAATTTTATTGACGCCTTAGAATCTTAGATCATAATCTTGAAGTCGAAATTTTTCAGAGCTACAATATATTTTCCCTCTTTATTAGAGAGTAAAAAGTGAAATAAGTCAAAAGAGTACAATATTGACAGTCAAATCAACTTTATTTTGTTCCACATGTACAGCCCAGCCAACATTTATAAAAAAATTACTACATTAGTGTTATTTTATTAGTAGCACCAAAAGTGACCAATCAGATTGATTTGAAAGTAGATTTAGTATCATTTCTAGCTCTCATATAAGGTTCTTACTATGAAAATTGGTCTGTATAGTGTGAATATAGAAGAAAGATATATAAATATACTGTCTGTACTTCTTGATAAACACTTTCATCAAAAAATGTCCTGCTTCGACAAGTGACAGGTAGTAGATATATTAAGGTGCGGGGGTCGGTGTGGGCACCCAACGGTTTATAAAGTGGTCCGCTATCAGGGGTGGATCCAAGATTTTTCGTTAGTGAGGGAGCGGGGGTTGGAGGGGGGGAGTTGCAACATTTTAATCAAATAATTTAAT
The DNA here is from genome assembly GCA_902151455.1 of Timema bartmani. NCBI lineage: Eukaryota > Metazoa > Arthropoda > Insecta > Phasmatodea > Timematidae > Timema > Timema bartmani. The sequence goes on from CABFWB010000514.1 coordinate 48,316, forward strand.
TAGTTCCTCAAATATTATTAAGAAAAAGAAAATACTAACTAATGAGAGAAAAATAAAAAAAAAAATACAAATTTATAGTTTATTTATATCTTTTGTTAATTTTTGTTAGTTAAATAATTATGTGTTAAAAATGTAATCAATGATTGACAGCGATTGACCCGCTTTGGTGGCCACATGGTCTAACGTGCTATTCTCACAGTAAACTAGACTGCCGATGACGGGGAGATCGAGGTTCAAATCTCATTCAGGTGTATTGAGGGGGGGTCTTTCCAAAATGGGTTTCAACTCTCCTTAATGCAAATACGGGTACACTTCCTATAAATATAACCTTCCTAGCCCCTCAATCCGCTAACGTAATTAGTACTTAAGCGTATAAGCCAAACGGGTAGTAAGACGGGGTGCTAAAAAAAGTATTTTAAAAACAACCAACATCGTCTTGTTTGTATTATAATTTAAATATGACCTCGCTAGGTTACATGACGAACTGATAAAAAAAAAGTATTGCTAACTTTCTCCCTGTTTTACTTGACCTACTAAATCCTCCAGCTTAAAATAAATAAGATATTCCAAATAAAATCTGCCAATCCAATCTATTGAGATGAGTCAACACATTTCAAAAATGATATAATTTTATTCGAATTTGTCTTTTTTTTTTTTAAATTGTGACATTCCGCTTAGTAAACTTGTTAAGTTTTATTTATTTGCTTGTTAAGTTTTATTTATTTTTAACTATACTGATATTCTTACAAACAGTATTGTTATCCATGATTTTATTAACAGAATTTTTGTCACGTTTTTATTACCAAATGCGTATTTTTATCTGTGTCTTTTGCGACTTCTTGAAGGCTTTTGATAAATATCAATAGATAGATTGTATCATTAAAAAAAACAGGTAAGGTGGGATATGAATCAAAATAATTCTTTATGTATCCATTTATCACAAATTAATTACTTCACAAACTAAAATTTAGTGAAAAATTAAATTCTAATAAATAGTCTTTAACAAGTACCAAATATAATAAGATGAGTAAATTAGCTTACATGTTTTTATAGTAAGAGAAACTACCAATTTAATTTTACTAACACCAAAAAAAATATGCAATGCCTACCTTGAAGTTTATTACAGTTTAAGTTTATAATATTTTCCCATTTATAATTTTCATGTCAATGTTACAATGTAATTTATAAGTTGACAATCCAAATATCTGATCTCCTTGAGCAGAGGTCTAGGTGAATGTCTTACAAATCTAAGTTAACAATTAATTAATGGCGGACGATGATAGTACATTTAAACATTTACGTACAAGATAATTAATTATTTGAGGATTTTTTTTTGTAAGAGATGCTAATAAAGGAACAATCAATGTACATTTATTAGATTTGCAGACAGTTATATATTATATAACTCAATAATATTATAATGATTAATTTTATATGAATTTGATGCATAGTATTGCTTGTATATATAAATTTAAAAAACAAATTAAATAATTAAAAAAGATTCTGATCAACATTTTGTTACCAGGATTTAAATATTTATTGAGTTAGTTAATTTATTTTTATACTTGTGCTCTAGAAAACATATTATTTATAATTTTATATTGAAAATATTTATAGTAAGGTTAAAAAAATATTAATTTGGGATGGCTATAACAGTAATTAACAAAAACAATAGCTTTGCCATTTAATCCATCTTAATTAAAATAGTTTTTTTAGTTTATATTTAAAAATGTGTAGGCTTTTGAGGGGTTTTGTAAGGAAGATTAACCTATATTTGTTAGCCATGAAATGAGAGCGTGTTTTCTCGATAGTCTGTTTTAATTGATTGGTAATGAGTGGTAAATTTGGTAAGTGATGTTTTTGTCTGTGAAAGTTTTCGTTTTAAAGTGCACAAATAATAAGATGATTGAGTTTGTGAAGACCTAAGATTGGTAATATGTCGTTTTATTTCTATAGTTATTTGCTAGTGTATAAGCTTGGTAGATCAAATTTGTTCTTTATAGCTTTGTTTTGTGCAACTTGGAGTGGATGGAGAATATTGGCAGCCACAGTAACCCATATATGGCTAAGGTACTGAAAGTGACTGTTTATTAGCGCATGATAAAATAACGATTTTAATTTTCGGGGGCACCCCAGTATTCTTCGCAATATTTATATATGTGTGTATATAGTAGACAGACTTTATTATGTGTTTGAAAGCGTGTTTGACGATACATAAACCTGTATTCGACACACCTAGTGTATCATAGCGTAAATGTGTAGGGATTATTATTTCAGATGGATTTATTGCACTCAAACCTCATATTTAAAAAAATAGTGTGTTACCTTTTTCTATGATTACATACGATGTATATTAAAATATAAAAACATCAATCATTACCTTGTTTTCACGGTCTCAAATTTGGACAACTATATGACCAAATCTGTGGCCAAGAAAATGGGTGAAGGGAGGGGGGATTAAAACCATTAAAGGCTCCGACACATACTCCGTATCAGTAGGTCCGTGGTCCGTAAGAAATCGGTGCCACAGTATCAGATTGCTCTGGCCACAGAGTCCTTGTCCGTACTCCGTAGAAATTATCAACTTTAACTTTCTAAGGACTTGTTCATACGGACTACCAATCACAGCTGAGTAAATATGTGCATGTACATTTGGATCCATCTTAAACACCAAAATAAATAATTGTTTATAATTAGATTTTATTTTGTGATTGTTAAAGATCAAAACCGATGTATAAAATAATATTAAAAGTGCTTGTTTTGTTTACATTCAGAATACTAGTACCTAGATTTGTTTTGCATTTTCAAGCTAATTTATTTTAAAATTTACAGTTAAAATCGTGCTATAAATATATTTATAGTGATTTTACTACATTTTAAAGTATATCCTGGAAGTTTTCTAAAAAAATGATTTTTTTTAGTTTCTTTTATTGATCAGCTCATCCCTTGCTGTAGACAATTTTCTTTCGAAATTTTCTATTGGACGAAGTCTCAGACTATCTCATTGGTTGGAACGGTCACGTAGTTACGGATATGGACTGTGTGATCGTGAATAGAATTTCTTGAGGACCAGGACCATGGAGTACGAATACGGACCTACGGATACGGAGTCTGTGTCTGGGCTTTATCCCTTACATCCTCCTCAGTTACGTTGCTGGATGTATATAACAAAAAATTTAATAGAAACATGTCGAAATAAGTTATTTTTATTTACCATTCAATTCAGATGTTGTATCTCTGAAATGTGTGTTCTTTGCGAAACAATTTAGAAAATCAAAAACTTAACTTTAACTTTTAAACTACGATAAAATCCTTATAGAAAATATTTGTTGGTGATAACTTTGGATGTCATCGAGGCAATTTTATAATGTTTGGCACACTATATGCGCGACCTAGTTGTTTCAGAAAAATACTTAGGAGGGAATGTTGTTTTGGTGTGACATACAGCTCACAGATGGCAGAGCATATGATATCTAATAGTAGTGCTATCTATTGGTGATTTTTAAAACTATAGTTAACATGGTGGTATTTCTGAGTTGTCAAACAGGTCGCGCCTAAATTATCTTTGGCCTGGTACGTCAAGCAGTGACGTCAATAGTTAACATGGTGGTATTTCTGAGTTGTCAAACAGATCGCGCCTAAATTATCTTTGGCCTGGTACGTCAAGCAGTGACGTCACCCACATTTTCTACAAAGGTTGGGCCAGTGTTGCCAACTGTACGATCTGGATACTACTTTTGATATAATTTCACCACCTGTACAATCCAATTTTAAAATATTTTCTAAAAGTAATATCCTGTGGCCCTGCTATAAAATAATAAATTTTACACACATTAATTTTTTTTATGAAAATCGGTGGGTTTATCAATATAATGTCAGAAAGTAGTATCCTACCGGTAAAAATACAATCCATTTCAGGTCTATGTTCTATCGCTAGAGACTATAGAGTTGGCAACACTGGGTTGGGCTTACGTTCATGCATAACGCATAACTGATAGTGTATAGCGCACAGTGCGCAATGTATAAGAAACATTAAACGCTCAGTAATGAAACATAGTGTATTAGTCTTACTTAAAACCAATTGTTTTTTATTCATAGAAACTGTCCTAACGTCTTTTTACTAATAGATAGGGCATAATGTCACTAAAATACTATAATATAAAGGGTTCGTTAAAAAAAGTTAATTAAACTGAATCTCTTGAAACTTGAATTTATCATAAGGTTTGTCTGACCAATGAAATAAAATTCTATTTTTACTTGGTTCTGATTTTATTACTGTTATGAATACTATATCATACCTAGTTCTTAATGACATAAATATTGTAAGATGTAATATTTTGCCTTTATTCTCAGTTATGTATACAAGTCATTTACGCTGAAACAAAGAAGATTTGTGAATAACAAACAAGTATGGCTACCACAAGACATTTTAAACTTGAACACAGAAGCTAATTATTAAATATTTTCGCCTGCTTGTATACTGGCTTGTATATTGGCTATATATATATATATATATATATATATATATGATACGCCTCAAGTTCAATGATCACTCCAGATATATCAAATAAGAAGTAGATCAACTTTATGCGTTGTATGTGCACCGTCCACTATTCACCATGACTGTGTATCGATTATAAATAAACGCTATAATTGAAAATGATGTATTTCAGATTCTTGCGTACTAAGTGCTATATAATATTCGCTATTAATTATGCGTTATGCATTATATACACCCAGCTTAAAATAACCTAAAATATTGGTAATGTGTATTGGTATGATGATTTTAATAAATTAACCAAATTTTGCAAAACCAAATTTAACTTGGTCCAACAACTTTTGAATAACATTATATTTGTGTTTCCGGGGTACATTGATGCGTTTAACCTTAATTTGAAACAAAATTTACAGATGTGGGCGTATGCTAAATTCTGTTTCGTCCCATTTCTTGGAAATCAGTTTAAGAATAATTTTTGAATGTGATGTTTTAAAGCTTTCATGAACATGTTTTATTAATCCAATCATTTATAATTCTATGTAAAATAATTAACTCGAGAAATAATGTATCAGCCTACATATATTTTGTACCTTTAGTTAAAAATTCGATCCAAACATTTTTCTAATTTATTTATCTACTCTGTCATGGTGATGAATTAAAAGGTTTGTGTAAGAGTTCATTTTGAATGCAATAGAAATTATTTTAAAATTACTAAATGAACTACAAGCCATCATATTGAGACAAAGGAATAGATATTAATAATATTTGAGAAGCCGGATTAATACAATGAAATATTGATTATATTACAAAATAAGTTTCCTTTTATGTACCGGTACGTAAATATTTTGGAATAACCCTAATTTTGTTGAAGTAGTTTTACATTTATTTTTTTTTGGTAAATTATTCTTAAAAATGTACTTTTGAGTAAAAATATTCAATTAACAAAGTGTGTTAAAATTAATAAACTAATTTAAAAAAAAGTACCGCCCGAACAGGGACTTGAACCCTGGACCCTTAGGTTAAAAGCCTAATGCTCTACCGACTGAGCTATCCGGGCTACATACCTACAGTTGAAGAACATCTATATATAAGTAATATATTAGTCAATGACAACGTACATTTTAAGTGTTTATTTCAAGACTAATTTATCAATATTTGGTTCACACAAAGACATTTCAGACCTGTTGTAATTACTATTTTTACTAAACGTGTCTGCTATTTCAACAGCTAAACAAAACATTAAAAAGTGAAAAGTGGCGAATAATAATATTTCAGATCAGTAGATAAAACCTCCGTTCAGTTCGCTCCAATATATCGGAAACCTCCGATATCTTTTGATCAATTTATTGTAGCTTTCAATATAATACCTTGCGAAATATCAAATGATAAAAACATATCGACCTATTAAGGAAAACCTCTATCACTACCGATCATGTTCACTTCGATAAAAGTATGGAGAAAAAAAAGCTGGGGGTCTTTTTCACTGCGTCTCACAATCCGTACGGCCTATACGCATTTTAATTACGCCAATGGGGCTAGGGATGAGATAAGGATAGAGCTTAGAGGAACTGTACTCACATTTGCGTGAACGGAGGATGAGAAACAATCAAAAG
>CABFWB010000514.1:58386-91220 GCA_902151455.1 Timema bartmani
CAACGTTCTTGTAACATTACTAGTTTTACCAGCTTCTACAACGTTCTTGTAACATTACTAGTTTTACCAGCTTCTACAACGTTCTTGTAACATTACTAGTTTTACCAGCTTCTACAACGTTCTTGTAACATTACTAGTTTTACCAGCTTCTACAACGTTCTTGTAACATTACTAGTTTTACCAGTTTCTGTAACGTTCTTGTAACATTACTAGTTTTACCAGCTTCTGCAAAGTACTTGTAGTATTATCACAACCATGTTGTTGTTTTTGTTGTGACAGAGGACCCGAAGCAGACGTACGAGGAAAGATAGTCTTGACGGGGCCATGCTTGATGACCAAGGATACTCTTCAGACAGTATAGCGTCCTCCAACCTGCCTCAAGCCACCCTCGGGGCTAAGGGCACTGATGTAAGAAACGTCTCGAAGGGAACCGGCAAGAAACGATCACAGGACGATCAAGCACAAGACCGCCGAGGAGTTCTCGAGAACCCCTTCAAGACATCCTTTACTTGTACTTGCTCGGAAGACGAGATGGAAAGGACGGGTCGTAGTCGCAGAGCTAGACACGGACAGGTAAGAGGGCGCTTTGAAGAGACCGTCGTTCCCAGAGGGAAGAAACATCTGGAAGAGAGTCCGGGAAGCAGCTACGACGATAGAAATACCTCCCGAAGGAGACGCGACAGTCTGCAACGTGACGCCGCCGAGGAGACGCGACAAAGAAGAAGCAGCGGCAATGACACTTCGTCGTGGTCTTGTTCTTCTTCTCACAGCTCCATCGGGAGCGATCACTCTCGTTCCCCCATCCTCCAACGTCCCCCCTCTCTCCACCACCTGTTCTCTAGGAGGGACGACGGATTTTCTAGCCTGCAGACGTCGAGGAAGGTTCCAAAGGGGGCTTTCAGGAAATCTAGGGGGAATAAAGCGTCCGGTGCGGGACGACGCCTTCGTTTCAGTCGACGGCCGCCGTCCATTATCAGGAGGGCACCGTCCTCGGAGTCAGAGGCGAAGGTCACTAAGCGCTCCGTCAAGGATCGAAGTCCCACGCCGTACCCTTGTCACCCGAAGAGGAGTTCAACTGGTCTCAAAGTCGGTCTCCTATCTGATCCATCTGTTGAAGATGACGGTGACTGTGACCTTACACTTGCCTTCCAGCCGGCTGCAACGGATGGTACATAAAGGGGAAAAAAATCTCAAAATCCATTAAAATTTTCTAAATATGAACAAATTATTGTGAATGTCATTTTTATCTTCTTCTAGTAACACGTTTAAAAATAAATCTATTGTACTTTGCTAGAAGTCAACTACCGTAAATTGTATTTAAAATCATTGCTAAACCAGTTTAATTTTTAGTAATTATTTTATTAGAACTGAATCCATATTGAGTTTGTTTTCCACGCTTTACTGCTCATTCGGGCTAACTGCATGGAATAAAGTCGTGGAAGGTTGAATTTAAAGGAAATATACCCAATTTTGCGTGAAAGGAACGTGAGAAACCATTATGGGGGGTAGTGGGGTGCGGTTGAGGCGAGGAAGTTCGGTAGACGCAACTGGTATTCGAACCCCAACCTCCTCGTCACCAGTAATGGTGGGTGGGGGGGTGGCAAACAGAGCACTAACCTAACCTAGCCTAACCTAACGTAGTGTGAGCGTGATAAGAAAACAATGCTAGGTTTTTAATGGTGAGTTTTGGGGACTATTCTCATATTTTCCTCTTATCCCCCGGGTACATAGGGGGGCGCCAAAAAGCAATCTCACCCGGGCCAAAAATTTACCCCGGGCCGCCCCTGAGGCAGATAGCATTGCAAAAACACAACCGTGCTTTTGTATTCACAGGGTTCATATTATTAGCACCGCGTCTTACTACCCGTTCGGGTTGTACACACTTACGCTAACGTGTAATGGTAGGGTGATTGTGAGATGAAATGGACCTACAGTTTAACGTGGGATCCGAACCACGGTGGAGGCCTGGCATTCCTCACATTCACAAGTTGTGATTGATACACGTCTTGTCAGAGGTGAAGGAACGGTTTTGCAATCAGATAAATCTGTGCCGGGACCGAGGATTGAACCCCAGACCCCCAGCACAGAGGTCTGACACCTTACCCCTAGACCACCAAGTCACCTACTTCATGTAACATTGACATCTATTAAAATCAAAAACTCTATTTTTTGTCACTCACAATTATTTGGCTCTCCGAGGGGTCGAGATAAAGTAGAAATTATACTACTATAAAGCCACATGGCTGACTCACTCACTCACTGACATTAATGTTCATCACTTCCAGATGAGCTTGAAACTTGAAATTTGGCAAACTCATAGCTTATAGCCTGTAACCGACGGGAAAATTCCATAAAGTTAAAAATTATAATATTTTACCCCCCCAAAAAATTCAAAATGGTGGAGCAACTTTAAAATCGGTGCGAACTTTTTTTGGAGGTCTCTTGTGGCTAAACGGTAAGACTTATCAAAAAACGGATTGCATCAGCAGACACGAATTTGGCGAGATCCACAAGTTTGGTCCTATTACTTTTTGTCGTATCTCCATCGGTTATACCTTAAATAGAGTTAGAATTTTTAATTTTATGTAAATTTTGCACATTTTCCACACATTTTTTAATTTTCTGACACACTTATGGGACAGATAGAATCATAAGATTTGGCAGGCATATTGGCACATCCAATTATCATAAACGTGCCAAATTTTATGATTCTAGCTTCCCTATAAGTATGGAGAAACTAAAATAATGTGTGAAAAATACAATACAATACCGGTAACTTTAAGTTGTTACGTTCAAACAACACTGGAATTACATTAGTTTACATCCACTTGCATAGAAAACTCACTGGGGGTTTGGTGGCGGAGCCCCCAATGAGCAAAGCGAGTATTCTATATAGTATATCGATATGGTTTATTAAGAGAAATTTTTATAGGGTGTCAAAAGGGCGGTCGTTCTTCTTAACGGATCATTTGAATATAAATGATAGTCCTATATTTTTAATTGCACTTCGTTATGTAACTGTAAGATAACGGATCTGTGAATAGAGATGGTAAAAAAAAGGGTACGGAACTCCTCACGAACTTTCTCGCTCTATCGTTTAAAAATGGAGATATTTACTCAAAATTTGTAATGTAATGTACACTAGCAAACCCAAGAACAAATTGCGTTGTACATGCGTAAAATATTTTTTGACTCATAGTTTAAATTTCATAATTTTATTTTTAAAGAATTAACGTCTTTATTTGTATATTTGGACCAATAAGATATATCGATATTGGGTCCCCGAGGGTCAACATTTCGTGTTAAAATTTAGACTTCTGGATAAAATTTTCGTAATTTTACTAGGGGATGCACATCTATTGGTTATCGCATAGCTATTAAATTTCTCTTTTATAAATTTTGATCAATAAAATAGGTAATTATTTACTATTGAATCTAAAATGATAGAGATAGATCGCTGTTGTACAAACATTTCTCCAAAGAGGTTGAAAGAAAGAGAACATACACTTTTTGAGAGACTTACTCATTTCTTACTTTATGGCATCAGAGAATTATTGCGTTAAAACTTAAGTAGTATCTCTTTACAACTAAAGATCACACAGTTATATAAATATATTTGCCAATATCTCAGAAACTGTTGGTTTTATAAAAATATATTTCATATAAAAGTTGTTTATTTTTAATAGTACTACAATTTTGCAATGATAAGTTATTTAGTATCTCAAATAGTTGCGAAGATACGGAAATTTCCACTTCCGTAAAGTACCCTAAAGGTCATTTTCATGGGAAAAATGAAAATAGCCAGTTTATTTATAATCTTAATCAACGCCTAGATATTGCAGTGTTATTCAACCTTTATGTCAGTGTACTCACAGGTATAATTTATCGTCAACTTTGTACCCTCAAAGATGTACAAAAAGAAAATCTCGAATAAAAATTAGGAAGACCTTGACTTGATATAACAATTTTAATCAATTGGTAAAAGGAATTAAATAGACTTGTGCATTTGGGAGCGTAACAAAATCACAGAAAAAGGACAGCATTAAAAAATATATATATAATTAATTTACTAAAAAAGTATTCTCTTTGCTGTTTATGACATAATAGACATGAAAAAACAAAATAGCATTTTAATAATGTTTATATTTGATTTGGTAAGGAGTAATAAATGATAAAATTATATATTTTAATTTATATTCCCTTCTTATTTGATATTAGTCTTAGTCTTCTATGACGACATGTTTCAGTGTTATTATTTACGTTACACCATCTTCAAGTCTTATTTGTGATAAAGATGATACCGCTTAAATACATCATATTATCAGAAAGTTTCTGAACATTTTGTAGTATTATATGTATGGATCCCACAAAAAGTTTTAACATGGAACATAACTTTGTAACGTTCCTAGCATGGTCGGCGCACAGTCCTGTGTGTAAATCCAACAACGTTCTTAAGGTAACTCCTCATATGAGAATTACCTGTTCGATATTGCTTACAGCACGACACAGCCGTCGCACAGTGTAAGCGGAAAACATTAGTCCAGGATATTATTAGTCTGAGTGCAAGAAGGACTCTAGTACAGCATCGGCACTCACTCAAAAGAACGGCATCTCTTTGACACCCAACAGCGGTCTATTAATCTCAATGTTGACTAGTAAATTCGTGTTCAAGGATATTAGTGCTACTTTATTCAACCTCACACACTTTATTTATTTACCAAAGTCTTCACCGCATCAACAACAGTGTTTTTCAAATCCTATCTTAAAAAGGAAAAAAGAAAGACAATTAATTAGTATATTATTATGTCAAAAGCCTTTGAATATTTAGATGGGCCTATATTTAATACTGGTTTGATCAGTGGCGTACATAATATTTGACACCTAGCCTAACCTAACCTAACCTAACCCAGCATATCCAATCAAATTAATAAACGTCTGAAAATATACACTAACGTTCTAAGGTCTTACTTTTGTGTCCCCCCCCCCCCACACACACACACATACAACTACAATTCCTAAGGCATTGACAAAGAAACACCACCTAAACATTTCCTGGTCTAAATATGTCCTGCCACACCGGCACTAGACCGGCATATATTTTATTCCCCCTCTCTTTTCCTCCCCGCTTCAGCCGGCCTTTGAAAGCCTAGTGAGGTTAGTCACATTTGGCCCCAACATGCCAACACAAACCTTCGCCACATTATATACATGGCTCAATCCTATTGAAACAGTTTTTTTTATCAACTTTTCAACCGAACCAAGTAAGATATGATGCCGATACAATATTCCTCATTCAACCAATCACAAGGCCTCCTTAAGAAATGTTATTTCTTATCTCCTGACGGCCACAGGAACGGGGAGGAGGCGAAGTAATACGTCTCTCGGAAAAGTAAACGTAATTCTGAGAAATATCGATAAAGATCCCGGAACACTCGTGAATTTAATCATCATGCGTGTACAAGGCAAAGGAGATATATTCGAGACTTAGAAGATTCTATAAAGTGATTTGTAAGTAGACCACCCACATTTACTTAAAGTTATGTCTCTTTTGCTAGGTCTAATAGAGGATGAAACATGACATATTCTTTATTTGTGATTTTTGGGCATGTTTTACGCTATTACTTCAAAAATCTGTCCTCAAAAATTACGTAAAGTGCTTTTTAATATTAATTCCATGACAAAATTAAATCTAATAATAATTCTACTAAGATAAATAAACACATTAAGTTTGACATTGACACAGAAAATAATAGAAACAACTGTTGACATTCACATTTAAATTTACTAGAAACGTGAGTTACGTAAGGGCTTCTACATAACTAATCCAAAAAATTATAAATACCTACATATCAAAAAACCTGTTTAAAGTTATTGAGGTAATTGAAGTTTTACAGAATTTTATTTGGAAAATACAAATTAAAAATGTCGGGAATGGGGCAATTAGTTTAAAAGTCATGTAGAATTTAAAAAAAGTCAAGAAACTAGACGTATTATTACGTATTTTAAAAGGAATGATTTAAATTTGACTATTGGAAAATTGTATCTATGTAATAGTTACCCTAACTTAATTTGAGTCGTTAATCATAAAAATAATGTGTATTAAAATAAAAAAATTAATGAGTGAGTGTTTAATATTGGATAAATGATCTTTGGTAATTTACATATATAAAAGTACCATTATATTTTAATTCTGCCTTCCCCATTGCCATACCCCTAGTGGGAATATGAGAATATTCCGGGCGGGTAGTAATAAGTGGGGCAATAATTTAATTTCACAGCACGTATAACAAAAAATAAAATTTAATTCAACAAAATATAGCTTGAGTTTTACGAGAAACCATTGCGCTTGTCCACAAATGATTATTCTTTTATTTTATGTTTATAAAATTTAATTTGTTATCTTAGTTACATTTCCCTCTAAGTAGACCATAGTTCCGTTTTGAATGGGACGGTACCATTTATTTTGCTATGTTCCAGTCCTCCCGTCGTTTTAGTAAAAATGCAATTTATGTACAGTTTTTTTAAACTTTAAAATATGCGTAAATATTATCAAGTTATAATCAAGTTTGTATCCATGGATGATATAGTATGTAAGAGTCATTCGTGTAACCATCGGTAGATGCACATTAATCGATATTGACAATTGCCCATTGAATAAATCGTGTAACTTTAAAGACAATGAATTATTCAGAGAAAAGAAAAAAATATATGATGTGTTGGTAACAATTATGCGTGCGGCGTTTGTTCTGCTTCTTCAGTTTTTTTATGTGCGCTTGTCTATTAGAGCATACGCATTTCACATACTCCTACGTTTTTATTTTACATTTTTGACAATTATAGGCCTCAATTTTTGAAAATTGGTTGCATAAGCTAAGCTTGTATGAAAAATACTCATGGTATGAGCATGATGAAAATACAATCCCCCTCTACATGTTCTGTGAAGAATTATTGTATGTTCAATATTTTCATGAATTACATTTTTTAATGTCCTCATTATGACATAAATCCTCTCTCCCTTCATTCCCTTACCCTAAGTCCCGTGTTTGACCCAAGGAATTATGGTCTGTCTACCTCTAAGTCCACTTTCTTGCTCGTCATAATTATAGGGTTTGTAGTAAATCCCAGCGAATCCCAGCGATCGTTTAAACCTTTTGTGATTTTTATGCAACTCTACAGAGCAATAATCCGATTTTTTTTTTTTTAGAAACCCCAACAAAAATTTTTTGCATCAAGAACCCTGTCTTAAAAGCGTCCATACGTTTATTGATTTACATAGAATGGATATAGATTGCGGCTTTATTATTGAAAATTTGTAAACATTCGTATGAATCCTCGAAAATAAATGTACTAAAACTGGTTTTGTAGAACTAAAGAAATTGCTGTCGAAAGAAATTGTCGTTTTCTGAAATATCAGCCTCCCCTTTAAACATTCTTCGCACAACCTCGGTTTATAATATTTCAGTTTTAATAAAAAACTATGAACATATTTTTGGCATAACTCTGGAAATAAATTTCTTGAGCAGAGGCTTACAACATAAAAATGCTTGAAGGCCACCATTGAATCCACGAGTCTATACCTCAGTTTTATCTTCTTTGGTGCTGACTGACAGCTTACAGCTGACTTCTGACAGCCAACAGTTAGGTATATACCTAAATTTTGACTGTCAGAAGTGACAACTGCTAAAGACATGGTTTTTGCAGATCATATGGTTCGGCGTAGGGATACATAATTTGGTCTGGTAGCTTTTCAAAGCCGTCAGAAGTCAGCTGTGAGCTGTCAGTCAGCACCACAGAAGCTAAAACTGAGGTATAGTTGCCCAGATGTTTTAAGAGCCCATCTCACCCCAAAGATAGCACCTAACTTAGTTAATACAGCAAGAACCAGACGTCTTAAGGGCCCGTCTAACTCCACGGATAGCATATAACCTAACTTAGTTAATACAGCAAGAACCAGACGTCTTAAGGGCCCGTCTAACTCCACGGATAGCATATAACCTAACGCAGGTAATACAGCTCAAACCAAATGTCTTAAGGGCCCGTCTAACTCCACGGATAGCATATAACCTAACGTAGGTAATACAGCTCAAACCAAATGTCTTAAGAACAAATCTTACCCCACAGATTACATATAACTTAGGTAGGTAATACAGCTAGACCCAGACGTCTTAAGAATAAATCTTACCCCATAAATTACAAATAACTTAGGTAGGTAATACAGCTTGAACCAAACTTACATAATAGTGTTGTTTTCTGTATTCTACTTAAAAAAATTAAGATGAGTAAAACAGTTTCACCAGAATTTAAGAAAAAAAATACAACAATTATGAAAAATAGCTAATATAAATGAAAAAACTAATAAACTGATACCAATTTTGGTGTTGCCAAATGAAGAATACATAAAACCGCACCTTGATACGTTTTCTAGTTAGACTGTAATCTTGTGTATATTTTCTCAACGAAGTAATATCTAGTGATTAGAACATTTCCGGAATGTATTACTTAGTAATCATTTGTTTCCAGCTCTTGCTGATGAAGACCAATCCATACCAATGTTAAATCTTGAATTCTATACAATAGTTTAATGAATTTCTTTTAAACGTCTCACTAATTGTCCAGTCTATCCCCATTTTCACTATGATACTTGGGTAGTAATGAGGAAGGTAGAAATAATTTAAATAAAGTTTACCCGCAATTGCGTGTAGGTAGTGTGTTAAACTATCTAAAAAAAATATCTGCGTACATCAGATGGGGGACTCAAACCCCGCACCTCCTCAACACCTGCTAACCAAACTTTACGAGACTGGGGCATTGTTTAGGTAACGCCCCCTCCCGATCCCCTCCCACCATCAGATGTTGGTCACATATTCATTTTTAAAAAAAATCATATTCACACAGTTAAATATTGTGAAATGATTTATTTACTTTACCACACAGATCAGTTTCAACACACCATAAAAACAAAACAAATAAAAAACACGCAAACACTTTCAAAACAGATTGGAAGAGGAAAAAAATAATTAAACTCTAAAGATATCTTCGTTAACTTGGGAGAACTTTCCACAATTTAGCTAATTCGACGATTTCTAATCTTGACGGGGTCAACACTTTCGTAAGATGAGGAAATAAAGATTATTTATTTTGCTTGCGTTGTTCATTAAAGCCACGATAGACCTAGAGAATTAGAAGTTAGGAGAGCAGATCGATTCAGGAGGTATATTTCCGTGTTGTCGCGGTGATGCTGTATCGTCAATAGTTACTGTTTCATTAAATTAATCCAGTTCAGAATACTACACTGTAGGCAACAATTTCAGGTATATTAATATTAATAATAATAATTTTATTTATACACTCTTCATCAGGGTAGAAAAGTGAGTTTTTGAACTATCCCTCTAGAATTAATGGAATATAAATGTGGGTGTCTAGGGAACACGAGTTAAAATAAGTGTTTTTGCAGTTTTTGGATCAAAACTTTTTTTTTGTCAAAATTAGTAGAATACTGCTCGAGTAAAAACATGGCGTTTAATTTTCTTCGTGTAGTGACTTCAACATTTGTTGAATATCTGTCAAGGGTATCCTGGAATTTAATGACAACTTTTTCTCTTTCATTTAAAATGTTTCTCATCTAGTGCTGCTATGCTCATGACAGATATTCAACAACTGTTCAACAACTGGTTCGAGCTCCACTACCTACCTAAGTTAAAGTGTTATTCATGGGGTGAAACAGGATCTTAAGGGTCACTTTTGTGGTCGCAGTGCTGTTTATCAATTACATTTTTTGGAAACTTGCCTGGTAAAAAAAAAACACTCTACGATGTTAAAAAAAAGTTGTCTTGATAAAAAAAAGACACTAACCTAAATTACTTATAAGTACAATCTATAGTTTATTATTTATATTAATAGAAATAATTCTGAAGTCACAATCAACTTAGCACTAACGTAATGTAAACTTCACTTTACGCTCACGTGACGTAAACAAATATTGTGTGATTAGCATTTACTTAACTTTAGGGTAAAGTAACGTAAAAACTCCAGAAAAACAAAGATAATCTATGTAACAGCGTCTTTGTACCCGTTCGGATTATAAGTGTGTGAACTGATTACGCTAATGTGTTAAAAGTGAAGAAGGCTGAATTTACCCGCATTTACGTGAAGGGAGAGTGGAAAACCATTTAGGAAAAACTACCCGCAGTAAAGCCGACTGGTATTCGAACTTAGATCTCCTGGTCATTGGTAGTCCAGTATATAGGGAGAGTAACGCCTTAAACCATACATCCACCTAATCGGTTAGCGTAACATTATGTTAATTTTTGTTATATTTGCGCTATGTAGCACTATAATATTATACTGGTTATACAACAATTAATTCTCTCACCTTCAGTCAAGAGGTAAAATAAATTTAATAAATGCCTCCTGGATATGGTTCTAGTATCAGAGTTTAAATCCCAGATTGGGATACGCATATCCAAATTATACTACTATAAAGCCACATGGCTGACTCACTCACTCACTGACATTAATGTTTACCTACTTCCAGATGAGCTAGAAACTTTAAATTTGGCAAACTTATAGCTTCTAGCCTGTAGCCGACGGGAAAATTCCAAAAAGTTAAAAAAATTCATTTTTAACCCCCGAAAAAATTCAAAATGGCGGAGCAACTTTAAAGTCGGTGTGGACTTTTCTTTGGAGGTCTCTTGTGGCTAAACGGTAAGACCTATCAAAGAACGGATTGCACCAACAGCTACGGATTTGGCTAGATCCACAAGTTTGGTCCTATTATTTTTTGTCGTATCTCCATCGGTTATACCTTGGATAGAGCTAGATGTTTTTATTTTAGGTAAATTTTCCACATTTTCCACACTTTTATAATTTCAAAACAACGTTGGAATTACATTAGTTTACATTACACCCACCTGCAAAGAAAACTCACAGGGGGTTTGGGGGTGGAGTCCCCAACGAGCAAAGCGAGTTTATAATATAACTTGGTTACTTACTATCTAGCATACATAGTAATCCATATTAAATCTAAATCTTTAGACCTGATAATAAGAATATGAACAATTTTTACGTATTAATAGAGGGAATGACCCACTTCGGTGGCCGAGTGGTCTATACTCTATATGGATGTATAATCCATTATTGTGAAGGGTTAAACACTTTTAGCCCATCACACTTCTTTTCTTAAGGTAAAGAGGAAAGCTCTCTGATAGTTCTCAAATTTCTTAAAATTTTATGTTTTGAGTCTATAAAAAAATTACTGTATTTTGTTAGAGGAAGGCTAAATCTAAAACCCTTTTTTCATCAAGTCTAGTTTCAGAACTCCTCAAATATGCTTAAAAAGTCGTTGAAAATGAGCTGGTGTTATATTTTAACACTTTTTTTTTTCTATTAATAAAACTCAAAATATAGGGTTGCTAAGGATAAAGAGGCCTGTTGGAATATTTCGACTTTATTTTGGCGTGAACCACATTTTGAAATTACGTCTCGTAGAGTTAAAAAAAAAAATGCGTTTAGAGCTCGACGTCTGCGTAGAAATGCGTGAAAATTTCTCGTTTACCGGGGTGGCCCCCTTAACAAATAGAACTGCGCAACTTGGTGATTTGTTACGACTCAAACCCTTATTCATACGACTACGGAGAACAACAGCGTACAACACAAGACTATCCCTCAAAATGAGGGAAGGGTGGCAATCTCACTTCCAGGGCCAATTCGTTGATATCTGTAGTGTATAATCAATTTCAATAATCTTTATAAAAAAGTTTCTTCTTTTGGACACTCTCTTAACTAATAAATGCCATTAATAATATTAAAAATACGGTATTCAAACCAGTAACAAAGGGAAGTGGGGATTATGAGTATTTATTATTGTAAGATATAAATATATTTTAATCGTGAAACAAGATTACCAGAATATGAACGTGGAAAGCTTTATGAAGTATTAAAAAAACTCAATATTTCTTTTTATAAAGGCGATGATTTACCTGTAGCTACTTTTGACAAGGCTCGATATTTGTATAAACTCGATGATTTAGCTCGTCATGACAAAACTCGATCTTTTATAAACTTGATGATTTAGCTATTTATGAAAAAGCTCGATCATTTCATAAACTCAATGATTTAGCTCTTTATGACAAAGCTCGATCTTTTCATAACTCGATGATTTAGCTCTTCATGACAAAAGCTCGATCTTTTATAAACTCGATGATTTAGCTATTTATAACAAAGCTCGATCATTTAATAAACTCAATGATTTAGCTCTTTATGACAAAGCTCGATATTTTCATAAACTCGATGATTTAGCTCTTCATGACAAAAGCTCGATCTTTTATAAACTCGATGATTTAGCTATTTATGACAAAGCTCGATCTTTTCATAAACTCAATGATTAAGCTTTCTAGGATCAAGGATGAGTCGCGAATAAAACCATTTGTTTCAAAGAAATAGCTAAAGTTTATGAAACCACGTTTTATTATTGGTGTAGGATTAATACGAGTAGTTTATCTATGTAAATATTTCAAAATAATTCAATAGACAAGTAATTATAACAACTATTCATCAATTAAATACAATTTCTAGACGATATAAAGTTTTCGCCGTTTAAATAAGTTGTTCAAACGTGCTTGGAGGTGGTCCATTACCGTACTCATCCTTGTCACTTGGATTAAGACTTTAGTAACCAAGATGTTAAACTAAAAAGTTAAAAAAAATATAATGAAAAGCTCAAAGAGACGATAAATTTCCAATAAAAAGGTCAATTTTTGTGAAACAATAATAATCAGTTTTTACTTTTCATGGTCGTACCAAGAGGGATATTTTAGTGCTTCAAATCCTTGTCCCCAAATCTTTTTAATTGGGGTTTTTTAAATGTGAATTATCTGAAAATACCTTTTTATGTCACTACCAAACACTACTTATAAACAAACTTAATTAAAGAACAGACACAACCCTCATAACGCCAGACAAATCATCGCTGTTTAAGGGGAAGACACAGGTTTTTAAGCAATGGCTTGACTCAAACCCGGAACCCATAGAATACAGGTCCAAATAAGTTCCTTTAAAAAAAATTAAATTGCTTCAAGAGTCCTTAAAAAAATTCTTTGACATCATCTTTTAGAGGGCTTTAGTACGAGCCCCATAAAAATTGATTTCCTGTTTCGACCCTGATACTTTTCACTGTTTCACATAAAGGCTTAAAAAAAAGTTTTATTTTGACTTGTATGAGCTAATATCTCTTTTTAGAATGATTTCACCAGATTCGTTGTAAAGTAATCTTCACTATTCCCCCATAAACTCCCCCTCTACCCTTTCTCTTCATTTGTACAAACGAGCTATATTCGCCGATAAGAAGATTAAGTCTCCTAAATTCCCTTTTGGTCCTTGTATTTGCTTTAAATATCCAACCATTTATTTTTTTCTCTTTTCCAACGATAACGTGCACGTGTAATCCGAAATATGTCTCCTTATCTTTTTAAGTTGAACTCTTTTATGTGTCTTTAGGTTTTTTTTACCCTCTTTGATATAGGATTTGTACCAAACAATATGTTTTTGGGAAGAGCAACATCCTTTGGGAACAGTGGAGTACCCAAAGCGGGGAGGATGTGACCGTGAATTTGATACTTCATTCCTCTTACAATACACAAAATAATCAATAGTACAAATTTAAGGGTAATTGTGCAAAGGAACATTTTTAAAAGAAACTTTTTTTCTCAACCATTTATGACCATGCAGTGAGGTTATACACCTCCTTCTCAGAACATTGACTAGAGGATAATGTAGGATTACCAGTGAAGTATAACACCTTCTTCTCAGAACATTGACCAGAGGATAATGTAGAATTACCAGTGAAGTACAACACCTTCTTCTCAGAATATTGACCAGAGGATAATGTAGAATTACCAGTGAAGTACAACACCTTCTTCTCAGAACATTGACTAGAGGATAATGTAGGATTACCAGTGAAGTACAACACCTTCTTCTCAGAACATTGACCAGAGGATAATGTAGAATTACCAGTGAAGTATAACACCTTCTTCTCAGAACATTAGACCAGAGGATGATGTAGAATTATCTCGAAAACAGTCGTCAAATGGGCACTCAGTGTCACGCAGTGTCGCAACTTGAGGAGAAAATAATTACTACTAGAATCTTCAATCAGTTAACTTTAACTTTTCTATAATTTTTATATCTCTCTATTAATTTTTTACCATTCTGCAACACTGGGTCTTACTACACATAGAGATTATACGATTATATACTAATTACGCCAACTGGCTAGGGACGAGGATGGTTGTATTTAGCGAAAATGTACCCGAGAGTGGTAAACCATTTAGGGAAAACCACCCTCAGTACATCCAACTAGGATCGAACCTCGATCTCATCATCATCACCATCATCATCGGCATTCTAGTCTATTGCGAGAATAGCGCATTACACCATACAGCCACCGAAACTTCCAACTAATTGAATTAATATATTTTAAAATTAAGGCCACAATTTTTATCATCTCACTTTAATGCAAATTAGATAGTGTTTTGGTTATATTTTATGTCCAAATATACATTTTAACTAAAAAATACTGGTGTATCTGGTCACAAATATAATAAAAGTTTGGAAACTCCTGAATTAAATCAGCCTTCTCGAACATTGTACCAATCGTGTCCAAAATTAGTTCACGTCAATTATATCCAATAGCGCCAGAATATAATTACTAGGTCTGGATAATTAGATAGTTAATTATGATTAAAAACTTTCCGAGGCGGAACGAGACGTACTTAAATATTTCGACCTTGTTAAGGGTAATATGATTCTGATAACGAGCCAAACAAATAATGATAATAAATAAATAAGAGTGATTAGATCCTTATTTCCGGTTTGAGGGTCAGAAATCCGAAGCGACAACCGGAAGTTTGTGGTTCCTCTTTCGTGTTTTCTCCTTATGAACTCACTTGAGCTATATTTAGTTTTGTTTATAGTGTCGCGTTGTTATTTACGTCTTTTGTGTTTGAGGGGCAAGATATTTATATAAGTAATCACCTCTCAGCGTTCCTCAAATGTTGGTGAGCGAAAATATAACTTAGAGAAAATAACTTTACTATATTATTAAATAAATAACCCGCTCCGGTGGCGTAGTTGGCTAACGCGCTAGTCGTGTTGAGCTCGACCGCCGAGGACGGGGAGATCGAGGTTTGAATCTCGGTCGGGTGAACTGGGGGTGGTTTTTCCTTAATGGTTTTCCACTCTCCCTCCACGCAAATGCGGGTTCACTTCCTCTAAGTTCAACCCTCCCAATTCCTATAAGCGTATAACCCGAACGGGTAGTAAGACGCGGTG
The DNA here is from genome assembly GCA_902151455.1 of Timema bartmani. Taxonomy (NCBI): domain Eukaryota; kingdom Metazoa; phylum Arthropoda; class Insecta; order Phasmatodea; family Timematidae; genus Timema; species Timema bartmani. The sequence goes on from CABFWB010000514.1 coordinate 73,714, forward strand.
CTAAATATATATTTATATATTAATAAAATACCAGGGCCCGTCCATTAGGCGATCCTAGGCGGTCGCCTAAGACAGTGGTTCTTAAACTTTTATTACTCGCGGCCCCCTAAATATCCTAAAATAATTTCACGGCCCCCTAAATATCCTAAAATAATTTCACGGCCCCCTAAATATCCTAAAATAATTTCACGGCCCCCTAGTTTTTACTAACATATTAATCACTAAGATTTATTCTAAAATAGTGGCTTTATTTAATGATTATAATAACAAAAAAACACGACAGAAATCAACTTACCTAAATGTAGACTATTTAATGGGACCTCTCTCTACTGTTGAACACTTTCCACTAATTTGTCTGTTCTTGTTTCGATTGTATTACCTAATGCTATTCACATGGAGGAGTCGATTTCGCTGCTTCGTTTTAATATTTATAATTATGGAAAATCCCTTTTCACATAAATTATAAGTAACAAAACAAAGGGCAGTATTTTTTTTTAATGGCAATCGTAAACAGATGGGGATTATTTGTACTATCCGTGATTTTCTATTATTATGTGCTTACCCTCCATTACCCCGGAAAATCGAGAGTCTACTGTACTTACATGCTTACGATCATCGAATTATTTTTTCCAAAGCGTAAAATTTAAGATAATTTACTTCAGTAATAAACAAATAACATTTTATATATTTTTTTTGAGGCCCCCCCAAAAGACCTTTCGTAGTCCCCCAGTTAAGAATCGCTGTCCTAAGGAACAAAGCTCCCAGGGGAGCAGTCCAACAAAATGTAGTAGATTTTTAGTATCTCAAAATTACATTTTTATTTTTATTTTTTTAGCACCTCGCGTTATTATCTGTTCAGGTTATACGCGTATATACTAATTACGCCAATGGCTTTAGAGATTAGGAAGGTTATATTTAAAGAAAGTGTATATAGATTTGCGTGGAAGGAAAGTGGAAAACAAGGAAGGTTATATTTAAAGAAAGTGTATATACATTTGCGTGGAAGGAAAGTGGAAAACCATTTTAATAAAACCACCCTCAGTACACCCGACTGAGATTCGAACCTCGCTCTTCCCGTCATCGGCAGTTCATTCTACTGCGAGAGTAGCGCGTTAGACCACGCAGCCACTAAAGCTGGTATTTATTTAAATTAACTAATATAATGATATTACTATCCAACACGTTAGCTCAGTTGGTAGGGTGTCTGCCTACTAAGCTAAGGGTCCCGGGCTAAATTTCCGGCATGGCCTGAAAATGTATCGTTGTTATAAATATGGGTCTATCCTTTCACATTGATAAATTAACAGCTGGGAACTGGATGCTCTGCCTGTCTTAGTCTAAAATAGATTATAAGGCATATGAAGCTACGACAGGCCAAGCCAGCCGGTAGTGGAAAATATATATGACTTGAATAAAAAACTGACCCAGACCACAGGCTGCAAACAATAATGGATGTAAAAAATATTATTATGAATAAAGAAATACCACCTAAATATTGTACCTAAAATTGAGACTATATTTTTTTAAGAAACGTTATTAACAAAATCAATTTAATCGGTTCATAACATTCGTGGTTTCTTTATCGGCGAAATACTTTGAAATGTAATTAGAATCTTACCCGCTTCGGTATCCGCATGGTCTAACGCGCCACTCTCGCAGTAGACTAGACTGCTGATGACAGGGATATTGAGGTTCGAATCTCACTCGGGTGTACTGAGGGTGGTTTTACAAAAAATGTGTTCCACTCTCCCTCCACGCACATTTGGGTAAACTTCCTATAAATATAACTTCCCTAATCTCTAAAACCATCGGTTTAGTTATTACATAAGCGTATAACCCGAACGGGTCGTAATATGCGATGATAAAAAATACTGATGCTAATACCCGAGTCAATATTGTATACCTAGTATTTGTGTTTTTTTTATTTACCATCGCCTTACTACCCATCAGATCGATAAGAATTTAACCACGCCAATATGTTAGGGATTAGTAAGGTAAAGTTGAAACGAAAATTACCCTTTACAGTATACCTAAAAGGAATACTAACCACGACCTTTCCGTTAAGGGCAAACCAGACAAGAAAAATTTAACGCCTTAGCCCGTGTCGCCACCAATATAGGCTAGTCCCTGTTATAATCAAACAATGACCAAATTAAATAATAATCGGCTCTCGTCTGGTCACAAAATAATCAAACAGCGGAGTTCGTTTAGACTGTACTTGTGTGGATTGTTCTCGTCACTCAGTAGAACACTCATTGAGCGGGTATCAACGATGTTACATTCCCAAGTAAGCTATACCCTGATTTTTGTTAGAAGAACAGTGGAGAAAATTCAAACATATTTCTTTGCGGTCAACAATGATAGCATTTTATTATATTATTTGTGCTATTTTATAGATATTGATAATATCCATCAAAAGTGAGGGCTGCGTAGAGCATGACTTGATGTATGAATATATTATTATTGTTTTAGTAACCTTAGTAACTAACTTTTACTGTTCTTCCAACCAAAATCATACTATATGTAGAGCAGAGAGCACGTCTAGTTGGTTAAATGTGGACCGAGTGTGTGAGAAGATATTACCGGTACAGTTTAAGGTGAGAATGCAAGGAACACGATTTAAGATTAGTCTCTCTGCAGGGTTTTTTTTTATAACAAAAACATATTTTTTTCCACCAAACTGATAAATAAAATAAAACTCGAGTAGAAACATAAAGTTTAACTTTATTCAATTAACACTTTTTGAATATCTCTTATGAGCATAGCGGCGTTATTTGAGAAACTTTTAAAAAAGAAGATTAAATGTTGTCAATGATGACGTTACCCACCTGTGACGTCACGGCCGGTCAATTTAGGATTTCCAATGTCAATGAATTTACGTTTTATTCAGTGGGTTTTGAAAGATATAACGTTGAAACAAAAAAACATAATTTCTTAAATAATTATAAAAATAGTCTAACAGCGCCACAAAATTAGTATTTTTATCTTTAATTAGTTTTTCTGTGAACGTATTTTTTTATATAAATCATCCACAACTTAAGCTATTTGGCTTAGTCAAGAAAATGGCCTTTAGAGTCTTCCTGCCAGTACGTAGATTAAAAAAGTCCTTGATAGCATATTTCTATCTAGAATAGGAAACAAGAAAAAGGTAACATTAAAAAGCAAGTCAACGTTTTCAAGGCACAAATATTAGAGTGATTGTGTAAACTCGTCAGAGGAAGAGGGAAAGGGTTATCAGCACATAGACAAGAGCCCTCTCAGTGTCAACTTCTCATTTGCTTCTCTTTTTATTTCATACATTGGTGTCTTAAGTGTGATAGTGCTTAGACTGCTTAGGTGGGTCAAGTTAAGATGCAACCCGCTTCGCAAAATAGCTTCGAAATCTCCAAGAAAGTAACGTCGTTAAATCCCAGGACACCCTTGACAAATATTCAAGAATTGTTGATATCGCCATGAAAAGAAAATTAAACTCTTATGTTTCTACTGAACCATATTTTACTTATTTTGACAAAAAAAAACACTATAAAGACTGCAATAAACTCTACCCTTAGCTAGCATTCCCTACATCCCTACCTTAAACAAGCTCAGCTTACCCTGGCAACACCCCACGCCACGCTACGAATTAAAACACCATAAACGGGGGTATCGAAAATTTCCCTACGTAAGCTACTGCGTGATTAATTTAATTTAATTTTTTAAATTTAATTTTAGCACCGCGTCTTACTACCCGTTCGGGTTATACGCTTAAGTACTAATTACACTAGTGGATTAGGAATTGGGAAGGTTGAATTTAGAGGAAGTGAACCCGCATTTGCGTGGAGGGAGAGTGAAAAACCATTTAGGAAAAACCACCCCCAGTTCACCCGACCGAGATTCGAACCTCGAGTGATTAATTAACATAGGAAATGTCACATCAGATTCAACTCTACGTGTATTTTAAGGAGTGTTAATATTGTTTGCTAGTCTCATTGCCGCTGTCCAAACTAGAAGGAATTGCTATCAAAACAGGAAGTCAACATCCAGTCAACATCCTCTTACATGATTATCTGTTCCGTTTACAGGATAAGGCTGGGATTCAAACCATAATTATAGTCCAATTTTTATAAGAAGGGCTTCATCTGACAAGTAGACATGTTTTTCCTTTTTAGCACCGCATCTTACTACCCGTTCGATCTATACGTACTAATATGTACTAATTATGTTAATGTGTTAGAGATCAGGAAGGTTGAATTCAAAGCAAGTGTATCCGAATTTTCGCGGAGAGGGAGGGGGAAACCATTTAACTAAAACCAACCCGCCTCGGTGGCGTAGTTAGCTAACGCGCTAGTCGTGTTGAGCTCGACTGCCGAGGACGGGAAGATCAAGGTTCGAATCTCGGTCGGGTTAACTGGGGGTGGTTTTCCTAAATGGTTCTCCACGCTCCCTCCACGCAAATGCGGGTTCACTTCCTATATATTCAACCTTCCCAATTCCCAACCCATTAGCGTAATTAGTATAACCCGAACGGGTAGTAAGATGCAATGCTAAAAAAACCCCAACTAAAACCACCCTTAGTACACCCAACCGAGATTGTAACCTCGATCTCCACGTCATCGGCAGTCTAGTCTACTGCGAGAGTAGCGCCTTAGACCATGCGCCCACCGAAGCTGGGAGTAGACAAGTTACTAGATCTACTTACAATTACCCGTCTCGGTGGCCGCATGGTCTAAGACTCTAAGGCGTCACTATCGCAGTAGATTAGACGGCCAATGATGGGGAGATCAGAGTTCGATTCCCGGTCGAGTGTACTGAGGGTGGTTTTTTCCTAAAGGCTGTGGCTATACATACAGTAGCCTCATGGCTTCTTTGGTGCTGACTGACAGTGAAAGCTGACTTCTGACAGTCAACATTTAGGTATATACCTAAATTTTGACTGTCAGAAGTGACAGCTGCTAGACACATGTTTTTTGCAGATCAAATGGGTCGGCGTAGGGATACATAATTTGGTCTGGTAGCTTTTCAAAGCTGTCAGCTGCCAGCTGTCAGTCAGCACCAAAGAAGCCATGGAGCTACTGTAGGACGTCTGAAACGTGTATAGTGAAAGTTTTGCTGTTGGTAGAGTAGATAAATATACAGGATTGTCTTTTAATTAATTAACTGAACAGAATAATAGGTTTGTAAGCCGGTGACGAAATAGTTTCAATTACCATAACCTCCACATATGGTTTCTGTTCTAATGACACACACACATGTGACACAATTATTTAATTTACTTCAGTAGAAATTATAGAGAGTTTTAACATTTCATTGGTGATTGCTATACAAATAAAATGTTTAAACTGTTAACAGTTCGCAACAATTTCACAGATAACAAATATTATTTTACTATTCAGCTTGATTACCATTCATTATCATGTAGTTTGATCACTTTAAGACGTGTTTTTTTTTATCTTACCTATTTCCTAATAATGTTTACTTGACAATAATTTGTAATATTAAATAGGAATCAGATTTTTCAGAACAGCTTTGATATATTATATTTGTAGAATGTTTCAAGAAATATGGAATCAATGTACTAACACAAGACTTCTTTTTACAGATAACATTAGTTAGAAAAGACGTATCCAAGATTTCACTTAATATAAGAACCTATCAAAGTGCTGTCTCAGTTTGTGGATATATCTTAAACTTACAAAACGTACAAAGATGAGTAACATTAAACTTATGGAACATATTAAGATGAGTAGTATTATTCGAAAGAAAATCCCCAATATAAATATTTTAATAAATCTCAATTGAAATCCAAATATTAATATTATTATTAATTGGAAAATAAAATTAGTGCCTTACAAAAGTTTGCCGTGACCAAATAAAATCAATTATTAGTGATTTGAATGTCGGTTTTTGGACAGAGTTTGAAACGCGCCATAAAAATAATTTCGGCTGATTAAAAAAAAAGATGAAGTAGAACGCGGTTTCAAGGTATCAGTGTTGACTCAAGGTCCGCTATCTTGTTCGGTGTTAAAGTCAGAACGTGCAGATACCATCGAGTGATGATTCTTAACGCGGCGGTCATGGATAACTCGACTAACTCCACCTCCCTGATTCACGTCCGCCACGAGCCGCCTCGTCATCTGGAGGGGACACCGCCGCCTGACGACGGACAACCTCTCTACCTCCTCGTGAGACCACAACCTCACAGGACCTTCGCGACCGCCTTTGATCCTCCCGTGATGTCCGTAGACCCCAGGAGAACCGTCATCAGTAGAAGGACCCCACCTCTGGTCGGCAGCCTACCAGCGACCACAGAAGGACCATTTCCGGTACCCGGAATCAGACTATGGACTTAGAGCTTCCCCACAATCGCACCGCGGCCTCGAATGGGTCCCGACGAGGGAAAGGGTTGAAGGCGGATTCCCTTCATCCTCAAGTAGGAACAACAATGTCTACCAAGTTGAAATAAAGCGGGTGTTAGGTGATGATATTCCTGGAAACCAAGTAACAAACAAAGCCCCTCGTTCTAGAAACGACGACCATCCTGTGTTTTATGGGAATCATCACGAACTTGACCGGGAAAGGTTGAACAATGTCTACGTAAGAACAGGGAGAGGGGGAGAAAAGGCTGGCATTGAGAACGGTTACAACGCGAGCAACGAAAAAGGTAACATTAAAATAATTTCTTCAGTGGGTGGAGAAGAAAAATTCCAACAAGTGTTCAGAGCCGAGAATGGAAACGCTAACCAAGGTCAAGGAGCGGTGAGAGCTAGAACGCGATTAGATCCGACGAGTTGGAATAAGCCGGTTCGCGAGGTGGTCCGGAAACCGATAGACGCTCTCCTGAAAGTGGCCGAGGCTTCCTTGTCGTTTGAGGAACCATCTTTACCGAACTTTACTAATGAATCGCGAGTGTTGGGACGATCCGGTGGAAGTGAAAATAACAGCGTCGCTGTACAGGGGACCGGACTACCATCTAGGTACGGTGGCGAGAGAATGACGTTAAATTATAGAACTAATCAAGACAGGGAAGTTAAGAATAACAAAGAACAAAAGGAGAACCACATAAACAATGTCGACGACTCTACGAAATTCGAGGCAAAATACATCGAATTTTATGAATCGAACAAGTCAAGCTCCGTTGAAGATGTCAATTCGGTGAGTGAGGACGAATATTACACAAGTGAAGGAAACGCTTCATCGGGAAACTTGTACAGCGGGAAAACGAAGGTTTATAACGAGGATGACGAAGAGATAGACGTCGGCGAAGAGGCCGATCTTGTTTTTCATATCGACACAGACGAGGAAGACAATATATTCCACGAAAGTGAGAATTTTGGTGACGAAGAGAGCAACTTTCCTTGTGACGACGACGGTGAAGGAGACATCCTCGCCATCGATGAGCACAGTTCAAGTACCGGCTCGTTAAGCAAGGGGGAGCGCGACAGTCTCGAGAACGGCGAGACGGGGAGATCGGAAGGGAAAGGTTCTACGGGGTTCGATGTCCGACATCTACAGAAACCGGACGAAGGACTTGCGAGTGAAAGCTCTTCCGCCGACTTTGGGGGTGGATGTGAAAGGAGGTTCGAAGTGGACGCAGGTGGGGTAGACAGTGGGGTGGATCTCCTCTTCCAGGAGGAGGTGGACGGGACGACGGATAACGGGGGGTTCTCCTTGGAAGACGAGGTGATGAGGAACAAGGTGTTGGTGCTGCTATGGGTGCTACTGGGAGAGAGAAGGCTGATGGAGGTGGGTTTCCCACAGGACCCGGTCCACAGGATCCTCTGGCTCACAGTGGACGTGTGCTGCTCGGTCGCGGGCGTCAAGAGCGCTGCTGCCGTCCCTCTGACACCTGACCACGACTGCGGAGACGATATGCTCTGCTTCAGGTGAGTTCCGCTTCAAACACACAACATCTTCTCACTTCAAACACGGCTTCAATCAAACCAAAACCCATTTCTGTGGTAGCAAAGTTTCACGCAACGCTCTCTTGGTGGACTAGATTGCCGGTGACGGGTAATTCGGGGTTCGATTCCCGGAAAGTGGTTTTTCCTCAATTATTTCCTAATTTCCTTTTACGTAATTACGGGTACATTTCCTCTAAATTCTACCTTACTCTTCCCTATTCCACTAGCGTAATTAAGGTAAGCGTATAACCAGGCGGGTACTGTGAGGTAGGGGGGTTCACCCTCTACTACCGCGCAAAAGTGGGTACACTTTATTTAAATTCAACCGTTCTCATCCCGAGCTAATTAACATAATTATTGCATAATATGCATATAGTCTGAATAGGTAGTAAGACGCGGTGCTTGAAAAAATCCCCACTGTATTATAAGATTAAAATTTGTCAGTTAGGTATAAGCTCAAACACTCTTTGAGATTTTTTTTTAAATTAATAAACGAAAAAGGGGGCCCTCCCCAAATATTTCCTAAACTAATAAAATAAAATATTTCCCGTATGGTAGAAAATTGAAATATTTAAATACACGTAGAGGGCCAATTTTAAACAGCAATAAAAGTGAATATTTACGCTCTTTGTCATACTCTTATTTCCAATATGTTTTTGTAACAGGTTATATAATTTATTTTTACATGTATTATGATCACTCTTAGGCAAATATTGCGTTATATGGATTGTGTTTGTTTGTGAACTCAGTTTATGAGCTAATTAATGTTTCGTTTCAAAGATTCTTTTCAAAATGTATTGGCTGAAATATCTATTTTTGAATTGAAAATAATACTAAGAGTGCAGCAGTATGTTGAGCATCATAATTCGATATAGTTTTGAGATCTGTCTGTCGACATGAATTATCGAGACACTTTTAAACATTATAGTAATCTAAAATTAGGCATGCCAATAAGTTTTAAGATAATCTTCTTTAGAAAAGTCATAAAATCAATAACTTAACATGGCGGATTCAAAATAGTTGATAGAATTAGGCCAAAAATATTGAGACTCAATAATTCTTTTTTTATAATGTAAACTGTTTAAGTTCTATTTAATTTTAATTTGCTTAGCTCTTTAACAACCCATTATTTATGCTACGATACTCTTTTTTTTTTAACTACCACCAATAATCGAGATTAAAAATATTGGGTATAGAGAACTTATTACTTAATTTTCAAAATAAATTTCAGCTTTCAACACATACACGTATTTTGATATTGTATTTTAGTCAGCCCATTTTTGAATTTTTTTAACACAATTTAAAAAATAAAGGATTAATATTAATAGATAACTTAAGAGAGTGACGCCTTAGACTATGCGACCGCCGAATCAGGTCTAAAATTATTTCAAATCTAGCTTAGGCCTAATAGTTTATTTGTATGGACTATAGTTTATCTGTTTAAACTATCCCCGTATTTGAGTCTTGTGATTATAGGCGTCTATCGACCGTAGATCAAATAATATTGCAATCATTGAAGATAAAAATTAAAAGAACATTTTTTTTCATATTTTTATTTCACAACAAATGCTTGCTTAGTGGACATAATGAATATATACTAACTGAAATAATCTCTGATTAATATCGTCTAGCTAATAATGGTGTAGCCAGAAATCTATTTCGGGTCAAGGCCATTAATTAATGTACTTATATGTGATTGTATTCAATTAAATATTATTTTCCTCTGCAGGCTATTACCATAAATCCTTGTTAATGGTTTATAAAGAAAAGAACAAATATTTATAGTAAACACAGGCCAAGGGGCCTTTCTTAAATTATGTAAGGGTTTTAAGGCCGAGGGGGGGGGGAAGAGGGGTTTCAATATTTTCTTATGTTTTATTAAGGGGAAGGGGAGGGTCAGAATCAATCTCACTTAAGGTGTTTTTTTTTATCAATGTTTATTGTGAGGCAAAATTTAGTAGAAAAAAAGTTGTTAGAAAATAAATATATTAATTACAAAATTTCACTTAAATTTCATTTACTTATGTATTACACCTAATTTTACCTAAATTAAAGTAGGATAAAATTTCATATCCCTCACTTTATTACCAATCGTTATGTCTAAAAATAATTGAACAATCAAAATAATATAATTTACCAAATCGTAAAAAACTATGAGTAAAAAAGTGAGGGGAGGGGGGAAAATCTTACGACCACTTACGGGGGGCAAGGGGGCGTATAAGGGGTTCGAAAATCATTAAAAAAAATACTTGCGTAGTAAAAGGGTGGCTCCAAGATATATTAAGTTTAACTATTCAGTTAAATAACCAGTAATAAACATAATAATGGTTGCCATAAATCAATAATTAAATTTTAAGTAGTGAGGTATTCTTGGATATTAATAAAAGTCCAATCATTCTGTACATAGTTTGAATATAAACATAATTTAATATGTTTTTATTAATTATTTAAATAATTTAGACTTTACATAATTAAAAAGACAAGATAATAAATAAAGTTAAAAAAAATCATAAACACTAAAGAAGGTAGAACATTTTTGTTAGAATTAAAAAAAGTTTTTTAAGTTGCCCAATACTTTATTTATACTTCTAAAAAGTCCATGCAAAGGTAATAAAAAAGAAAGGAGATTTTAAGTATAATTGCAACACTATTCATCTGCTAACAGGAAATATAACTGCATTTAAACTATACACCAGTAATAGGTAAGTAGAAGCAGTTCAGCTGTCCTCATTACCTGTCCATGTTTGTTGTTTTAGAGACCACACACATATGTTCCTGGATTTCCTCCATTACCTGTCGATGTTTGTTGTTTTAGAGACCACACACATATGTTCCTGGAATGTCCTCCATTACCTGCCGATGTTAGTTGTTTTAGAGACCACATACATATGTTCCTGGAATGTTCTCCATTACCTGTCTATGTTTGTTGTTTTAGAGACCACACACATATGTTCCTAGAATGTCCTCCATTACCTGCCGATGTTTCTTGTTTTAGAGACCACATACATATGTTCCTGGAATGTCCTCCATTACCTGTCGATGCTTGTTGTTTTAGAGACCACACACACATATGTTCCTAGAATGTCCTCCATTACCTGTCGATTCTTGTTTTAGAGACCACACACATATGTTCCTGGAATGTCCTCCATTACCTGTCGATGCTTGTTGTTTTAGAGACCACACACACATATGTTCCTAGAATGTCCTCCATTACCTGTCGATTCTTGTTTTAGAGACCACACACATATGTTCCTGGAATGTCCTCCATTACCTGTCGATGCTTGTTGTTTTAGAGACCACACACACATATGTTCCTAGAATGTCCTCCATTACCTGTCGATTCTTGTTTTAGAGACCACACACATATGTTCCTGGAATGTCCTCCATTACCTGTCGATGCTTGTTGTTTTAGAGACCACACACACATATGTTCCTAGAATGTCCTCCATTACCTGTCGATTCTTGTTTTAGAGACCACACACATATGTTCCTGGAATGTCCTCCATTACCTGTCGATGCTTGTTGTTTTAGAGACCACACACACATATGTTCCTAGAATGTCCTCCATTACCTGTCGATTCTTGTTTTAGAGACCACACACATATGTTCCTGGAATGTCCTCCATTACCTGTCGATGCTTGTTGTTTTAGAGACCACACACACATATGTTCCTAGAATGTCCTCCATTACCTGTCGATGCTTGTTTTAGAGACCACACACACATATGTTCCTGGAATGTCCTCCATTACCTGTCAATGTTTGTTGTTTTAGAGACCACACACATATGTTCCTGGAATGTCCTTCATTACCTGTCGATGCTTGTTGTTTTAGAGACCACACACACATATGTTCCTAGAATGTCCTCCATTACCTGTCGATGCTTGTTGTTTTAGAGACCACACACACATATGTTCCTGGAATGTCCTCCATTACCTGTCGATGCTTGTTGTTTTAGAGACCACACACACATATGTTCTTAGAATGTCCTCCATTACCTGTCAATGCTTGTTGTTTTAGAGACCACACACACAGGTTCCTGGAAGTATGTGCACCTACAAGAGACCTGTGGAAGCAGTTCGGTTGGGCCAGTCTCACTGTCGACGCTGTTATAGACAAAATTTACAAACAGGGTAAAGATTTACACATCAGTTTTGTAAATATTGTTATTTATTTATTTGAGATCTTTAACGTGCACTTTCTAATCCTACTAATTATATAAGCACACTAGAAATTCTTTGAGCGAGAGTGAAAAAGCTTACCAATTTGGCCAGGAATGGTATTATCACATACCTTATAGGGTTCTTTTTTTTACATGCCACAATCGACAAGGGACCGAGAGCTTTACTCCCTCTCCGTCGACAGAGCTTTACTCCCTCTCCGTCGACAGAGCTTTACTTCCTCTCCGTCGACACCAGCTGGGTTTGAACCCACGAACACCGGGTCTTGAGGCGAGAACCTTAACCTAAGGCCATCGAGGTCAATGAAATAAATGTTATTAGAATAATAAATTGTTCTAAACATGGTTTTAAAATTAGGTTATCTCGGTGTATTTCTACCAATACGGATTATCCGCACATGTACACTAATGAGAAAGGTATTATCTACAAGAATTGTACCCACATTTACATGGGGGAAGAATGGTAAACCATCTAGAATAAGATCACCTCAGTATACCCACCCGGAGGAGGTTTACGTCTTGGCGTCTAAGGTTCAGTTATTAATTTTAAACACCGCGTATTACTACCCGTTCGGGTTATACACCTATGTACTATTTACGCTTCTGTATTAGGGATGAAGAAGATTATATTTAGAGAAAGTGTACCTGCATTTGCGTGGAGGGAGAGTGGAAAACCATTTAGTAAAAGCAATCCTCAGTACACCCAACCGAGACTCGAACACCGATATTCCCGTTATCGGCAGTCTAGTTTATTGCGCGCGTAACCATGCGACCACCGAAGTGGGTTAACGAATTTATTGAGCTGACAATGGGTTAAACTCGAGATAAATATAAATTCCTAAATCTGGCACTTTTTTCCCTACTTCACCCGCCTCGCCACGCTAGTTTCGTGTTGAGCCAGACTACCGAGGACGGGGAGATCGTGGTTCGAATATCGCTCGGGTGAACTAGGAGTGGTTTTTCCTAAAAAAATTCCCACTCTCCCTCCACGCAAATGCTGGTTTACTTCCTCTATATTCATACTTCCCAATTCCCAACCTAATAGAGTAATTAGTACTTAAGCGTATAGCCCGAACGGTTAGAAAGACGTGATGCTAAGTTTTTTATTTTATTTTTAGGCCGTGAGCTATATTGTTAATTAAAAAAATATATCAACTTTCTCTTTTGACTTCTAACAAGACAAAGTAGGTCATTGATCAAAGTTCAGTAGCGTTTTGTTTATACTCTTCACTTCCTTGTAGTATTAACGGTGATATTTCATTGATTTTTCCTTCTTCTTGGCGATCAGATGTTTCATGAGAGCCAATTATCTATAAGGAAAGAAAATTTTTAATTAAATTATAACAACAGTGTTCGTCTAACGGCCTTGAATTCATAATGCATAAAATGTAGAAAGGAAAACACTGTGTGGCTGATGTAAGTGGAAGATGTTAAGTCCAATCAGTCTTAAATTTGTTTCTCAATAATTATTATAGTACAAGATAGGAGAGGGAATAACAATTAGGGGGGAGGGCTTAGGGTTTATTGAACTCTGAACAACATGGACAAATGTAAGTGTTAGCAACGTACGGATATGATATATTATATATGATTATTTAATTGACATTTCCAACAAATCTTTTAACTCTTGTGAACATTAATAGACCCGCTTCTGTGGCCGCAGGGTCTAACGCGCTACTCTCGTGTTGGATTAGACTGCCGAAGACGGGGAGATCGAGGTTCGAATCTAGGTCGGGTGTACTGAGGGTGTTTTTTCCTAAATGACTTTCCACTCTCCCGCCATGCAAATTTGGGCACACTTTCTCTAAATATTACATTAATAATCCCTAAAACCATTATTTAAAGTAGTATATAAGCGTATAACACGGATGGGTAGTAAGACGCGGTGCTTTAAAAAGCATTATTAGCTTTGTTTTTCTTACTAAGCTGTGTAATTTATTTTCACTTTGAACTAATTAACGCAAGTGTTTTTTTTATTCAGTAACATAGGATCTTAAATATATTTGTAATTTTTTTAGTAATTCTTTACTTTACAATTATATAATTCGAAAGTAAATTATGTTTAAAATTTTAAAACCATCCACATACAACTCCTCTTCCTAATTCGACTCGGACGAGTCAGACCATTCCACTTTTAACTAAGGATAGTGATGACAACAAAAAAAATGTTGAAAGATCTTCATCATCAAAAGAATTGACAGTAATATTATTTTATTTATTCATAACATTTTTATGAACTTTTTAAATAGCTAATATTTTCTAAAGTGTTTGTTACATGTTTTCTAATAACTTTTTAAACTTTAAAAACATCTTAGTTCAAATTTTGACTGTTTCCTCCTTTTAACTATTTACGACAAATTTGTATTTACAGTTTTTACTATTAATAATAATAATAATAATAATAATAATAATAATAATAATAATAATAATAATAATAATAGTAATAATAATAATAATAGCACCGCGTCTTACTACCCGTTCGAGTTATACGCACTTACGCTAATGTGTAATGGTAGGATGATAGTGAGATGAAATGGAGGACCTACAGTTTAACGTGGGATCCGAACCACGGTGGAGGCCGGGCATTCCACACATTCACAAGTTGTGTTTAATACACGTCTTGTAAGAGGTTAAGGAAGGGTTTGGCAATCAGATAAATCTGTGCTGAGACCGAGGATTGAACCCCGGACCCCCAACACAGAAATCTGACACCTTACCCCTAGACCGGCAGGTCACCCTTATTTTAAATGTAAATTATTATATCGGTTCAATATATATTTTATTAACCTACTCCATTCATTTTTAATCTAGCATTTGTGTTTTTTTAATTAGATTTATTGTGAAACATCAAGAATTTTAACAGTTCCTGAGGAAAATACCAAAATATATTCTAAAATTATTGACTGAGCTGAATGTTAGTTTGATGTGATTTTTATCCCACCATCTGGTAGAAATCTCGTGTACTAGGGGATTTTGTAAAAAATAAAAAAATAACTTTCTTAAGACGTTGTAGCTACGTCACTAGTTATTTTGTGATATTTGCCATAATTATTTAGATATCAATATTTATCTACTGAATCAATTTACAAAAACATCGCCCGTATTTAGAGGGAATCAGATTTAAGATTTAATATAGTTGTTCAATGATATAATTTACCTGCCTTAATGTATGTTTAGTTGGTCATAGAAGCTACTATTTTACACTCAAAAAACTTAGCAAACACTTTCAATACTTATAATCTGTAGACTTATGATTTAAAATGTATTGGCGACATGAATTTCACTGGGTAAAATTTTTTAAAAAAAGTTAAATAAATATTTAATGAAATTATATTTAATTTTTGGCATCAATTACAGTTTAAAAGGTAACTTAAAGTGATTATGTGGCAAGACTCGTTTCTTATATTACTGTAATTAAATTGATTTAATATTAAACTATCAATAGTCACATGTTTAAATATATTATTTTATCCACGTCATATTACTCTTCCAAACTGTGCATGTAATTATACTAATGAAATAGGAATAAGAAAGGTAGGGTTAAGAAGAAATGTACCCACATTTGCATGGAGGGATGTCTATTACTTACGTTCTTATTTAGCAACATATCACCCAAAAAAAATTGTTTTGAAAATGTCGATGAGCTTTCACTTAAACCTATGTGAACGTTTAATATTTACACAATTTTATCGTGAAACTAAAATGGAAACAAAATAAATATTTTCAAGAATATTTCTAACACTTGTAAAAAAAAAACACAACCAATTTATTAATACTGTAGTTCAATTATAACAAAGTTTTAGTAAGTAACTCGTGAAAATTTTTATTGGTACATGCTCCTACATCTCTTAGACAAGATATTTTAATTTTTTTAATAAAAATATAATGGTTGAAACTTGAGGAATATACTGTATGTTTTTTTTAAAAATGTATTCGTTAAAAATTTCAAAATGAAACTTTTCGCCTCTTTTTTTTTACCTGCGTTTTATTAATGAAATCGTTGAGAAGGTTGTATTCATAATCAACTGAATCATATTTTAATTGGTTGAACTAATAAACTCCTGTGAGATTAGCCCTAATTCAAAACCAAAAATAATGCTCTTGAAGATCGACAAACGATAAATAGTATATCAGCGTTAGGTAAGAAAACTATTCTTTAACTGATTACAGACTTTCCTCCTTGTATTACATTTAATAGAAAGGCTCCCCCAAAACAGGTATGATCATTGGTCACATTATGATAAGGTGTTGAGGGACAAAAGGGAACTACCAACTAAGAAAAGGTTCACCAACCATCCAATATTTAAAATTAAATTTGTATTGTTAAATAATTGTTAAACATACGTTGTATCTCCATTTATTTCACGAAGTATTTTAAAATTGCGGAAATATTGTTTTAAACAATGGAACACTAAATAGATATATTTTAAAACCAATGATATAAAAGAAGATAATTTTTTGTTCAGGTGTAAATGGGGGAATCACTGTTATCAACGTAGTATCTCGACAGGTTGGCCACGCTTTACTTTCACAAATGAAAAATTTCTCAGCACAATAAATATCACTCACACTCTTTTTATATATTAAAAAAAAATATGTAAGTTTCCAAACTAATGAGTGTGTAAAAATATATTGTGAAACGTTTAAATTTAAAACAATAAAAAAAAAGTAAAAGGACTGCAATCATCATAAAAACAAAAATTAAGAAATAACGTCATTTTTTTTGCGTTCTGATAAACTTATGACATCCAACTCAATGGTTTCTAGGAAAGACTGTATTTTCTTTCTTTTTTTAAATCAACGTTTCGTGTCACTGGTTTCTTTTTAACAGGATCAATTTGCACTTGATAGCATTTTCATGTGCCGCATAAAATAAATCATTAGATTATTATTTATGTAGGCAAAGTATTTTAGTTTTAGTTTCCAATAAAGGATAGAAAACCCACAAAAATATAGTTTCTTTATGCCTCCTAGATGACCTAATAACAAAATGTGCTTTACTAAATTTACTAATTAGTACTATACTACAACCTTTGTAAATTCTATGTTATTACCGCGTCTTAATGGAAACCTCGACTAACCAGTGTTGCGAAATTTGTCTTATATTTGAGGGGAGATTGACCACACGAAAACGAGAGAATGGCAACTCTGTTTCCCAATAGTAACCATGCAGTTACCTCAGAGATGATATCCAGTGTAGACCTTGGTCAATCCCACCAATACGCACGCACTAAATACATCCTCCTCCACGGCCACTCTTAGGGGGTGTGCAAATGGTGCAGCCCCACAGGGCCCCACGATTCTGGGGACCCCACGTTTGCTTAGGAAACAGAGGGGAGGGAAAAAAAACAAGTTGGCGTGGGAAATTTTCGCCTGCGCGCTCGTATAGTAGGCTCCCTGTACAGGCGATACGGCAAACATTGTCAAAAATGTAAAAAAAAAAAAAAAAA
>CABFWB010000514.1:105476-143435 GCA_902151455.1 Timema bartmani
CCCCCCCCCCCCCCTCCGAAATTATTGGCTGGCCACGGCCTTGCGTGATCCTGTTATAAAAGTAGATCTAGTAACATTTTATGCTAGCTATGTCCATTCGTAAGATAATAATCAAGGGTATAGAATGTGTATGCTAGCTTGGCCATGGTCCCTTAAGGGCTACGCGACTGGAGAAAGTTTCAGGAACACAGTCTTTGACCACTCTACAGCCTATACGAGCGATGTTATAAATAGTTATAATGTTTTGTTCCCAGGACATACTATCGGTCCAAGGTCCTCCAGCCTGTACCGAGGACGAGGAATCTTCCTCGCAAACTGGTCTACAAGTTCAACCCGGAAGTGGTCAAGAAAGTGACCGCGATGAAGCACTCGGCCATCTCGTTCTCCGGCAGAGGTCTCAACTACAACGTCCCCACCACGACCACGTCTTGAAACCGACCACCTCTCGTTAAATGATGGCACTGGACATTAGACGATCAACAATAGTTCGAGTCCCGGTATGGTCGAAATAAACTTCATGAACTCAGAACGGTGCCGAGTATACCTACCAGAAGCCAGCTATCCAAATGTGCAAATATTCAACTCAAAATGTGAGCCCTCGCGATAAGCCATTAGACTGGGGTGACCAAAGAGTGACGGCTTCGTGATTAGGCTGTAATTTAGAGAAATAACAGAGGAATGACTACTTGATAAGGCTGTAAAAGATAAATAACAGAATAACGACTATTTGATAAGGCTGTAAAAGATAAATAACAGAAGAACAACTATTTGATAAGGATGTAAAAGATAAATAACAGAAGAACGACTACTTGATAAGGATGTAAAAGATAAATAACAGAATAAAGACTACTTGATAAGGATGTAAAAGATAAATAACACAAATTCATATATAATCTATTCCTCTAAAATATGAATCCAATTCAGCATTTTAATCGTACACATGCGATCACAAAATGTGGTCACCTTAAAAGAGGACTTAATTTGAAAAGCCATTATGTGACAGTGATTATAAGTGTAAACAAGGCCGTAGCCAAGACCCCGAAATTTTATGACAAATTATATATGCCTTTATTTATGGTTCAAACAATATCAAAATTAAGGTACAATTACAAATTTACCATAAAAAACACGTCAGAGAGCTTCTATAAATGTTCAATATTTAGAATTTTTTCTAGCCTTCGGCAGTTATGGTGTTAATGTTGCCATAAAAACCACTTCAGATAGTTTCTAGAGGTGTTTAATATTCAGAATATGTCCTAACCTTCGGCAGTTAGGGGGTTATGTTGCCATAATAAACACTTCAGAATAGCTTCAAGAGGTGTTTAATATTTAAAATATGTCCTATCCTCCGGCAGTTAGGGGGTTATGTTGCCGTATAAAAACACTTCAGATAGCTTCTAGAACTGTTTATCATTTAAAATTTTTTCTATCCTCCAGAAATTGGAGTATGTGCCAAACCCCTCCCCCCCGAAATTAGTGGCTAGCTACGGCCTTGCGTGTAAACGTACTTTCTAAAAGTAGGCCTACATGGGAATAATGGGTCAAGTCTCGCGTTTTGTAATAAAAAATGGTGCTCCTGGAGTGAAGTCTTTGAATGGTACTAAAAAATAAAATCACAAACAGGTAAAAATTCGTCACGTCTCTGAATTATATGGTGGTTATTTGTTAACAGGCCAAGACATCAAATAGCTAGCAATCTCAAAACATTTTAAATGGTATTCTTACTACCATAAATTCAGTTAGGTGGAACATTTCATTTTATTAACTACCATATTACTTTTCAGTTGAAAATGAAAGGATATTTTAAAAAAAACACATGGATATAATTTATATAATGGACTCATTTTTGTCAGTCTAAAACTGGAAAGCATAAGGTAGAAGCGTTTTCACAAAATAAACTGGATACGAAACCTGCTAGAAAATCTGAACTCTTAATATGATACACGTGGCAGTGGTTAATGAGGCAGACAAGATCAAGGCAATTTATCACCAAAATAGTTTTTGTAGCCAATGATCAGGTGTGTGCTAACGTATGAGTGACTTTAACAGATTACAAAATGGTCCCGTCGTTTAAGCTACACCATAGTGTAATTCGTCATGGTAAGCTGGTTAATTTCCTGGTTAAACGGAGTGTACGTGCTTGTTTTCATTTTTGTATTTTATGTCATACAATGCAATACCATTTCCATAGGAAGGGCCTTCCTTGTCCGACAGATAGAACAGTTTCTAGATATGATTTCACGTATTCATACGTCATTTCGTGTGATCCGAAGTTGTTACTTTGGAAGGATTTTTATCAATCCCTATAAAATAACATTAATTAAATATCAAAATATTGTCAATGCCAACCACAAAAAAAGCTTGTATTTTCTAACAGGCTCTTCCAATGGAGATATGACTTTAAATCAGATTTCAAAGAGTGTCGGGTATCGATATAACCACAATTATCATCAAGATTATCGACACCTTAATATAATTTGTTTACAAACATGTCTTAGCACGTTCAATAAATTGTGGCTACACGCAAAAACATTCATCAGAATTAAAGTCAAAAATTGATTTGTTACTCTCCTTGTATGTTTTTTAAAGTGTGTTTATTCTATTTATAGAATTTCAAACATTAAACTCATTTATCATTGTTATTAGTTCATTTGGTGTAAAGTTCCTGGTAATTTTCAGTTTATTTTAAATAAAATATTTGTTGTTTTTGGTTTGTTTTCAAAGCATATTTTTATTTCGCGATTTTCCTTTCCTAGCTTCTAATACTTTTTGCTATACGTTTAAAACAATGTAACAACTACGTATTTAATATATTAAAGCAGTGTTTAGTGGGCGCCGTATGTTGGCGAAGATATTGCCAACATGTGTGGGTAGAGGTTGTCATGTGGTCAGCACAACGAGCCCTCCGACAGTTAATCTCAGTTTTCTATACCAGAGCCGCTACTTCTTCATTCAAGTAGCTCCTCATTTGTGCTCACGAGGCTGAATTGACCCCGTTCCAAACCCACTGCTTTCACAGATGATCGAACCCGGGACCTTCCGGATCTTTAGTTAGGAGCTCTGATCATTAGACCACAGATTCACTAAACAAAAAAAATAAATCTGTGGTCATGAGTTGATTTGAGCCATTGTAACTGCCAAGTCTTATTGCATGTGTAGTAACAAATCATTCTCCCTAAACTATGTGAGACTAATTATTCTCTGAGATCATTGAGAACAATACGTTGCAGAGTTAATGCACGTTAGTGTTGTTGGCTGGAGATTTGGTGCACCATCTAGTAGTAATAAGTTTATAATTTCATTATCATCTTACGAGGTGAAAATTATTGGGTATGCTCTAAAGTATGGTATATGGTCAAACAATTAAAAATTAACTTGATCTTAAGGTGAGTGGTTAAGAGATTAATCACTACTATCAAATCATTTCAACAAACCACAAATGTCTCTCAGAAAACAAATTATGTGAATGCACAAAGATAAACCTCTTCCAAATTGAACTAGTAGCAAACAAGTCTGTTCCTTAGTTAGTGCCTACTACCTATAATATTAAACATCACAAACATTACGAGCTAGATATAGATCGCGCAAACATCACCAGTACGATGGGAAATGAATAAAATTCACTCCTGGGAGACAAGGCCAATCCATGAATACAATTTACATAGCTTTGGTCATACGAAGCTTTTATGGTACAGTTTATTTTAATATTTAGCTTAGAATAGACCAGGTCACTAGCCTTGATCGTACCTGCACCCATGACAGTATTCGCTGCTTACGGTAAGGCTGCTGTATCGACCGGTGTTGGCACATTTTAGCCAGTATACCACAAGAACAACCCTTGCTCAGTCTTACACCCAATATCATTGCTGAGAGAACTGTAGGTCTTATGGAGAAAATATTTATCTTCGCTCTCTCTCAGTTAATTGTTGCCAAATCTTCTAGCTCTCATTTATGTCGGAAGGGGGTGTGTTGGGGTAATAAGGAGCTACTGGCAACCTCGACAAACTAGCGTTGCGAAACTTGTCTTATATTTGAGAGGAGATTGATCTGACAAAAACAAAAGAATGATAATGCTGTTTCCCAATATTAACCGTGCAGTTCCTTCAGCGATGATATCCAGTATACAAATCAGTATCCTTACTATAGAGACTGCCTTGCTGGCCAGTACACCGTTGCCCGTGTCACACTACCACTAGGAATTAAGGCGGTGCATTGACACACCAGTGACATTCTTACCATAGTGTATATATACTATTATGTTTATATTTAGATGTGAACGATAGTCAGAGGGTGACCTGGTGGTCTAGGGGTAAGGTGTCAGACTTCTGTGCTAAGGGTCCGGAGTTCAATCCTCGGTCCCGGCACAGATTTATCTGATTGCCAAACCCTTCCTTCACCTCTGACAAGACGTGTATTAATCACAACTGGTGAATGTAACGAATGCAAGGCCTCCGCCATGGTTCGGATTCCACGTTAAACTGTAGGTCCTCCATTTCATCTCACAATAACGCTACCATCACACATTAGCGTAAGTGCGTATAACCCGAATGGGTAGTAAGATGTGGTGCTAATAACATTAATAATAATAATAATTATTATTATTATAGTCAAAGGTAGATAAGAGGTAGAATCCAACATGGCCGCCTTTTCACCGATCTTTAATTTAAATGTGGTTAACTTAGAAAGCAAATAGTGTAGAAAGGCATTTAAGTTGGTGTCATTTACAAATAATTTAGGCATACCCATTCATTTGGGGACACTTTAGAGATTTTTAGATAGTTTATTTGCTAATTTCTAAACTTCCCCAAATGAACATACATTGCCAATGGTGGCTGCCAGCAATTTAATATGGAAGATGTTTTGCCATGAACTGTTCACACTATTAGCTGTTTACAACATTGACTACAACCCTAGTTCTGCAACAGCAAAAGAATCCTTCCATGGTATGGGCATCTCAGCTTTCACCAACGTAGCAATGCAATGCAATGCGACTCAATGGTGTTTCAGTTATGAGTTACGGTGTTTCTTCCGCCAAGTCAGTGACACCTCGGTCATCCTGCTAAATAATTATCCCACCAGCTCACTCCACGGACTATTCAGTTGTTAAACACTTGAACCCTGGTCTCATTACCATCCTGGCTACTGAGCAAACATGTTATGCTCTTGCGAAGGAAATCCATTTGACCTGGCCAGCCACCCACAGATAATATCACTCTTTGTCATCATATTTGATGGCTTACACATCGATATGGTCACGTGGAAGTTGCTGGGAGACTAGTTAGAAAACAGTGGCTGGATGAAAGCCCTGGCACAAGCTATTCACGAAATGTTTGCCTCAGTGAATCCAACACAGTGTCTTAATCTATCAGTCGTTCACACTTTCGCCTGGTGTAATGCTGTTTCCACATTCACTGGTAGAGGAAAGAAGACGTCTTGGAATAATTGAAAAAATTCCCAAAGGTGAATTATGCTTTAGATGAACTCCTTGCAAAGTGAGATCAGTCAAGAGTCAATGTTATTACTGGAGCGATTTGTTGTGCTGATGTACGACCGAATCAGTAAGATCATGGAGGCTAATAATGATGCCAGGAAGCAGCTCTTCACACAGAGGTCTAGAGAAATATAAAATATTCCACCAATCCAGGCAACACTTAAGCAGAACATCAAGCGCACTTGCTACCAGGCCAAATGTTGGAACCAGGCATTGGTCATAAATCCAAATTTGCCGGTGCCATCTGACCGAGGCTGGACAAAAGAGCAGCCTCTTTGGACCACTCTCCCTGAAGCATCAGATTCATGCCATAAATTTATCCACTGTGGCTGTAAGAAAGGGTGCACTGGATAATGCAGGTGTGCAAAGCTGCACTCAAGTGCACTGCACTGTGCTTATGTTATGGAGATTGTTAATATTGTCATTACATAATATATAACATATATTTGTCCATTACATATATATTACATGGTCAAAAATAAATAAGTTGTACAGGCTATTCGCGTTTGTTTACGTCAATATTGACCTTGACCTAACTGCAACTTCTTGATTTCTGGAGATTTCTAGTGTGTCACCTAGTGAATGATCATCCCCCAAATTATATGTAAATGACACCTTAAATGCCTTTATACACTAATGCTTCCTAAGTTAAGCATCTATTTAAACATTATGCCCAATGGAGTGGCAGACATATTGGATTTGACCCCTCACTGATCTCCAAGGTCAAATCTGACTTCCCTCCACATCTAAATATAAACATTATGGTATATACCGTACTAAATATAGTAGAAATTTTATACTTTTTCCATAAAAGCCACAATTGGTATGGTTAACAGCTGTACTATGCCAATATGTGTATTCGCAATTATATATGTTGTTCAAAATGACGAAGTCAAATAAAATGAGTTGATTATCAAATATATATATATATATCTTGCTTACGTTATGGAATTTGGAAATCGAGAGTTCATTGCTACACTTTAAAAAAATAGCTAGTTCTATCCAGTCTATCTCATTACACTATTTCTTTTAGGCCAATTATAACGTTTTCTTCCCATTTGCATCTAGGTCTACCCAATGGTTTCCCAATTACCAATTACCAGTCAATACCCTGAACATGGTTATATATTCTTTCATTAGCGCTACACGTCCTGCCCACCGTAATCTGCGGGATTTGAATTTACTAACAATGTCCTGTGATGATTACAAATTTTGCCAATTTAATTTTAAATATTTTAACTACTATTATATGAAACAGGTTAGCAACTAACTTGTGTAACCTCTAATATTTTAAGTTGTGCCTTATGACGTCAAATTTGCCCCATATGAGACCATGAGCTACAAATTAGCAATAGATAAATAATCTTGAGATAAAATAGTCATTATTTGGTCAAAAATATGAGATTCAAAAATTAATTATCTAAATGCCTATAATATTGGATATATTATGTAGTTAGGCCTAAAACAAAGATTAATGTGTACAACATTTCGTTTAACCTTAAAGAACAACTATATTGAAATTGATTGGTTTCTAGGGATAATTCTTGACAGTACTCACCCTTAAGAGAAAGTCATTAGTCCTTAAAATATAAATAATAGATTTATTTAATTCTTTATTTTGACTGTTTGAACCCCACCCGCTTATTTAATTTTTCTTCATTTCATGAACTACCAGGAAAATGGTAAAAGTTATGTTTTATATCGATTTGAACATACTGCAGTATAAAAATCGTGTTTTATATTCTGAAGTATTTTACTTGATCCATTGTATCCAAATTAATATGATAACATATATTTTAAACATTGTGTGGACTGATAATAAGCAACGCTTAGCTTCGTATTTCAGAAATAGCCTTCATTTTTGTGTTTCAAGATTATGCGCAGTGCCTAGTGTGTCGTTACAACAGTTATCTTAGAGAATAACACTTTTTTCATATCACATTATCCATAATTTTTTATAATATATAGGTACTCTTAGTGGAAGTATTTCTATATAGGTACTATCTTACTCTACTTTATTTTATTAGTAGTGATTATAATTTAGTAATGGCTATTTTGCTGTTTTATCTTGTTAGGTATATATTTGTATTGCCTACATTTTATTTGTTTTATTAAATCACAATAATTAAATACCTCAATTTGAATTTCCCAATAAAATTGATTTTAACAACTTAGGAGAACATTCGAGACATCTGCTGGCTATGATGATAGATGAATGTTTTATTTTAAGTTTTCTGAAATCACTTTATAGTGTCTTGCTACCAAAGATACTTGTCACAAGAATATTATGTTAGTCCGTGGAATGTGTGTGTGATGTCATTTGTTTGTTTTGAAAATATTCCCTTTGATGTCACGTCATTGATTTATTCTATAGTATTTAATTGACAGTATTTTGTTTGTAATCTGAAGTTTGAATCTAATATATTTTCAAAATCATTACTTTAAGTTGTTTAAAAAAAATGTATTACTTTAATGTAAATTTTTAGCCAATGTGACTTACTAGGGGATCTAGGCCCAAACCTACTTGGTGGAATATCTTGAATAAATTTTTGTTTTTACTTTTCCGAATAGTTATTATATATAATGGAGTCCGATACAAAGGTAATAATAAAATTATGTTTTTCAATGTATTTTAAATACAAAGTAATGCTAACATACTAGATAATTAAAACCCAACATAAATTGTCTATTTTCAATACTTTCTCTGGGATAATTTTTTATTGTTGTCTATTCTAGCTATGCTTTTTATGGGGAATTTAAGAGCCGAGAGCGTAAATCCCTTTCTCGCCAAACACTAAAGCTTTTTTTTATTATTATTGATCTGCACATAAATATATCTGTTAACTTTAGGAATTCGGTATAATACAATGTAGTTCTTTAATTATCTACATATATAAGTCAAAACCTGGGACCTCTGGACCTGTAGCCAGGGACTCCGACCACTAAACCACAGAGGCAGGCAGTCCTGTATTTACTGAAATACAAATTTTTCATTTTTTGTCCAACTTGCATACAAATACTTTTTATTTTAAAAATAAAAATAAAAATATTATTTTTAATAACTTATATATTTTGGGAATATTAACTTACTGTAGACCCGCTTCGGTGCCCGCGTGGTCTAGTACACTACTCTCGTGTTGGACTAGACTGATTAAAACGGGGAGATTGAGGTTCGATTCTGGTCGAGTGCGCTGAGGCTGGTATTTCCTAAATGGCTTTCCACTCTCCTTCCATGCAAATGTGGGTGCATTTCCTCTTAAGCCTTCCTCATTCCTAATACATGAAAGTAATTAGTACATAAGCGTACAACTCGATTGGGTAGTAGACGTGGTGCTAATAAACCTACTGTAAGTACCTGATATCTCATGGGTATAAAAATTATTTTCATTGTTACAATATCCAGGCCTAGGCTACATCTATTGTCTTACTATTATTTCTTGCTTTAAAGATGGCAAGTCAAATAATACCAAGATTTATGCAGTTTGTTGGAATTGTAGATAGGAAGGATGGTATGAAAAAAACAGTATTTGTAAGGTTAATGTCATAAACAAGTTTTGCCTCCTTTTTAACCCAAAATAAAACAAGTGTGTCCTGATTTTAATTTATCTTATTATTTTTAGGATGCTGAGGGAACTCAGAAAAAAAGTCCTTTGGAAAGTTTGAGTAAAGACGAACTTGTTAATCGTTGCAAAAATCTGTTGTCGATTGCCCAGAAAGCGAAACATGCCAAAGACGGTGAGTAGAGGTTATGAGTAGTGTTTTGTCTCCAACGGTATTCAGAAAATTATAACCAAGGGAATCTAGATAAGAATAACCTAAATAATGTTTTAGCTTGGAAAAATATGGCATAACTTAAGTTGAATAGCTTTCAGTACTGATAAATATTCTGGAATTTTACAAAATTAGGTAATTTAATGTCTAAAGAAATCAAAACATGCTTTGATGATCGAATGTTCTAACTACTCATTCTTGCAATAGACTAGACTGCCATTGACAGGGAGATAAGGCTTCTATCCCTGTTGGGTGCACTCAGAATTTTTCTTTTTTAAATGGTTTTACACTTTTCCTCTATGTAAATATCAACTTATTTCCTTAAAAAAATTCTATCTTTCTCATTTCTACTCAATTACTGTACTGGTAATTAATGTATTTTATATAACCAGAATGGGTACAGTGACTAAGACATGATTACAAAAAATTGCTTTAGTTTTATAGGTTTTAATAACAGAATCATTAGTCACATATAACTTCTTTTAATTGGTATTGGGATTTTACAAAGTATAGTCAAGATAATATAGCTTATTTAAAAAAGTTATTTTATTATTATTTTACTTTGAACACTTAGACCTAAAGTTGGTGGGCCTAAGGAATGTTGAAAATCCAATTGTTGGGTGTCGGTTGTATTACTTGTTTGGTCGTTGGGTTATTTTTAGGGACCAAAGCTTAAAATTTTTAAGGATATTTGAGGATTTGAGATTTTAAAAATAGTATTTTTTTCAGTCGAACTTGGTTATAACATGCACCAGATGATTGACAAAATATCCTTGCTATAACCATTACTCACAATATCATTGGTGAGTTAACTCTACTTCCGAGGTATTTTTAAAAATTCTCAATAATTTGATAAAAAGATAGTTTCAAAAACAAAATAAAGATTAGAGAGAAAAAATAATATAGGCCTAATTGAATACTGTACCTATATCTCATTTTTATTGGTATACCGGTACTTCCATGGATTACAATAGGCTACACAACTCGTGACCCAATAAGAGACAGAAACCTTGGCCATTGGATCTGAAAGGTTGAATGAAATCACTGGTCTAAGACTTAATTCTTGTTTAGACTAGACTGCTGATGACAGGGAGATTGGAGTTTGAATCACGGTCGAGTTTATTGAATGTAGTTTTCCTAAAGGTTTTTCCACTCTCCCTCCATGCAAATGCTGGCACACTTCCTCTAAATTCAACCTTCCTCATCCCTAACTCATTAACATAATTAGTATTATGTATCGATTCCCGTGTTCAGGTGTCATTTTTCAATTTTTGGAATATGATATCTAGATGGAGTAATTCCCACTAAAGCATAAATAATAGCTTTGGCTATTTAATAATTAATAATTAGTATTACATGCGTGTAACCTGACCAGGTAGTAAGAAAAATGAAAGTATGCTTGATAATATAATTTTTGACATTCTGTTTGATTTATATTTATCCAGCCCCCACCCGTCTCGGTGGTGTGTTTGGCTAACACACCAGTCGTGTTGAGCTATAACACCAAGTACGGGGAGATCGAGGTTCGAATCTCGGTCGGGTGAACTGGGGGGGTTACTAAATGGTTTTCCACTCTCCCTCCATGCAAATGCGGGTCCACTTCCTTTTAATTCAACCTTCCCAATTCCTAATCCATTAGTGTAATTAATACTTACGTATAACCCGAACGGATAGTAAGATGCGGTAATATAATAATAATAATAATAATAATAATATATTTACCCAGGGACATAACATTAATGTAAATATGATAGAGTGTAAACAATTTATTTCTGGCACAATACAAAAATATCTAAAAGAAAATCAAGGAGGAAAATAATATATTTTATATAAATTTGACAAAGTAGTACGGCTAACATGGAGGATACTGATAAGTATTTTGACTAAACTTTTTCTGTCTTTCTTTTCAGAAGCTAATAAAAAGGTGAAAACCTTAGAAGACCAACTCAACGAGATCAAATTACAAAATGAAGAATTTATCAAACAAAAAGGCAATTCAGATTGTAAGGTGAGCATAAAAACATGAAATATCTTTTTTAATTTTCTCAAAGCTTTTTCAGACACTTAGCATATTAAATCAGGTCATTTATATTGTTATATTGTGTGTCTTTTTTGAGTTTTCTGGTAAGCCTTTAATAGATTCATTATAGCCCTAATAAATGATATATTTAAATCATGATCAAATATAAGCTGCCACCAATTTCCATGTCCAGTTATCATTAAATGATTATTCTAAAATACTACATACATGTGTTATTCTAAAAAATATAACTTCAGGCGTTACATTGTCCCAATTTTTTTTTGGCAGGGATGTCAGGGAATTTAATTAAAAATAGACCCGCTTTGGTGGCCGCTTAGTCTAACGCGCTACTCTTGCAGTATATTAGACTGCCGATGACAATGAGATTGAGGTTCGAATCTCGGTTGGCTGTACTGAGGGTGGTTTTCCCCATAATTGTTTTTCACTCTCCCTCCACTTGCATCTGAGTACGCATCTTATAAATATAACCTCCTTAATCCCTAAAACTATCATCAGGAGTAATTAGTACATAAGTGTATAACCCTAACAAAAAGTAAGACGAGGCGCAAAAAATATTTAAAAGTAAATAAAAATAAAACCCTCTCTGTTTGTCTCATGTTCTAAGTTATCACTCTTGCCATAGACTGGACTGCTATTGGTGGGGAGATCGAGGCTTGAATCCTGGTCGAGTGTAGCAAGGTGTTTTTTTTCTAAATTGTCATTCTCCCTCCATGCAAATGAAGGTACACTTACTTTAAATTCAATCTTCCACATCCCTAACACATTAGCATAATTAGTACACATGTGTGTAACCTGAATAGTTAGTAAGACTTCATGCTAAAAAAAAAATTAACCTCTCAATCGTGACTTTTATCAGTTACTGAAACCCTTTCTGAGGGTGACTTAATTTCTGTAGTGCAATAGTTCAAACCTGTAAATGAATTACAAATTACCGACAACTGATGACGTTAGACACCCTGCAGCGCACTTAACAAATGAATATCTAAAGATGTACACGCTAGAGAGGTTAAGAATAAAGAAAATCAGAGAAACTAAGTACAAGCGGTTAAAACACACGAATGTCTAAACACCATTAAAACAAAAGTGATAGTTTTGGTTTCTTAAATGTTAACAAAATGCTTTGCCTGGATACGATGTTCTAATTTATTTATTTATCGCATGGCATATCTTCAAAGGGTATACAACGACAAAGTATGACAGACAAATCAAATATATAAGATATATATTCACTGTACAGTCAGTACAATAAAGTACAATAAATTCAGGTTAATATTACACCAAAAGGTCCAGAAAGATTATCACAAATCAATGTCCAAAGAGGGGGCATTCGCAAGTTATATTCATTATTGTAAGTTATGGTGCCCCACAGCCCCGCTGTGAGCTTTTGGCCATCCCCCACTTGTAAAGCGCTGCTTTAGTCCTTTCATGGCCGGTTATAATTTAGCTTAGGCCCCTCTGTTCTAACATGAGATGGTTGTACAGAGAAATATTGCCATCAAAATTTTAATACTGGAAAAAGAGCTTATAGAAAGTTAATATTTAGTAGCCAAAAGCATTTTTTTTAAATATGTGATAAATCTAATAAACAGAACATTTTTATTTCAGCAAGGAAAAATGAGAAAAGGTTAAGTCAGGAAATAACGAAAAATGTCTGGAAAGCCGGGATACTTCAGACAATTTTATAATGAAGGTTTTATACCCACACTTTTTTTTTTATCACCACGTCTTATTAACTGTTCAGGTTATACATATATATGATAATTACTCTAATGGGACAAGGATGAGGAAGGAATCATTTGAGAGGTAATCTATAGTACCTGAATTTGCTTTGGAAGAAGAGTGAGAAACCATTTAGGAAAAACCAACGGCAGTAGACCCGACTGGGATTCAAACCCTGATCTCCCTGTCATCAGAAGTTCAGTGTAACACAAAAGTGACGCCTTAGACCGTTCAGCCATTGAAGCGAGTGTAGCCACACCTATTGCTGACTATTTGTCATGTTTTATAGACGTGCACGGAGATGCGAAAGACAGAACAGAAGCTACAAAGACAAGTAACGACCATGCAAGAGATGCTCAGCATGTTGACGGACCAAAAACTCACCTTTACTATGGAGGTAAAAATGCATCAATTGTTGTTTGAGGCGCAAGTGAATCATGTCAATAAATATATCCCTCATAAACTTAATTTTCCATGTATTTTATGTGTGTCAACTTTGGCAGTCTTGGGGTAAGGTGCTCGCCTCAGGACCCGATGTTTAGGGGTTCAAACCAAGCCGGGGTTGACTGATTTTTCTTGAGCAATAAAAAATCTGTAGCACAACTTCCTTCATATGGGAAGTAAATCCGTCGGTCCCATATCGATCGTGGCATGTAAAAGAACCCTGGAAAGTATGTAAAAATAACTTTACTGGCAAAATAGGTAGGCCCTTTCGCTCTCGCTCATAGAAATTCTTGTGTGCTGATATAATCAGTCGGTTCAGTAAGTATACATTAAATAGGCCTACCGCAAATAAATAAATA
The DNA here is from genome assembly GCA_902151455.1 of Timema bartmani. NCBI lineage: Eukaryota > Metazoa > Arthropoda > Insecta > Phasmatodea > Timematidae > Timema > Timema bartmani. The sequence goes on from CABFWB010000514.1 coordinate 119,302, forward strand.
AATAAACAAACCTTTTATTTCAGTTTTAAGCTTTGAAAGGCTCGAATAATATTTTATTTAAAATAAAATCAAGAATACTTTACTGTACAGTATGTTAATGTATTTGAAAAACAAAAACAAGACATATAAAACCTTCGCTACATATATGTTTGATTTGTGTAAGATCACCAGAAAATAAAGGTCATGTTGATCATATTTTACTATTTGTCAGTATGGTAGGAATAGTAACTAATAATGGTCAAAAAGGTTTGCCTCTCAGTCTATTAGCTATTGCCCCTGACTACTGATCTAGAGGTTCTGGGTTCAATATCCGGTGGTACCATAGGTATTTTTCTCGAAACTGGAACTGTTTCTATGGTTGCCATGGTCTGGTTAGCTACCGTTAAGTGAGGTTTGAGATTTCTGCTGGCTCCATACCTTCATAATAACCATCATCACATTATCTCATTATGGATATGACATGTAGACAACCTCCAAGGTATACCCTGGGTGACTTTCCATTCCCACAGAGCAGATAAAAGTTTACACACACGGCGACCAAACTGAATTTTTGTATGAAAAAATTGATATTTTTTTAGTTATTTTCAATTTTTGTAAAATGTCTATCAAATTTGTAGTATTGAAGTACACGAGAAACAATTTAAATCTACAATTTAATCTGATCTTGTCTTGTGAACTTTTTTGTATAAGTTAATTCCAGTCCTTCCGCTTACCATATATGTTGACTACAGAAGAGCCATGGACAGCTAAGTTTTTTATCCAATCATAGCGTGTAAATCCTCTTTAGATAATTCTAAGGCCTTCCTTTTATAAATAGAATTTTTGTATGAAAAATCGATATTTTTCGAGTTATCTTGAATTTTTGTAAAGTGTCTAGCAATTTTGTAATATTGAAGTACACGAGACACAATTTAAATCTACAATTTAATCTGATCTGGTCTTGTGAACTTTTTATGTACGTTAATTCGAGCCCTTCCTTTTACAATATATGTTGACTAAAGAAGAACCAGAGACAGCAAAAGTTTTTATCCAATCATAACAAGTAAACCGTCTTTAGGTAAGAAATTCCAAGACCTCCATTTTACAAAGTGAAATTTTGAATGAAAATTTGATATTTTTTGAGTTATTTTGAATTTTTTGAAGTGTCTAGCAATTTTGTAGTATTTAAGTATACGAGACACGATTTAAATCTATAACTATCTGATCGGGTCTTGTGAACTTTTTTATATACGTTAGTTCGAACCCTTCCTGTTACCATATGTGTTGATTACCAAAGAAACAGGGACAGCTAAAGTTTTTATTCGATCTTAACATGTATACCCTCTTTAGGTACGTAATTCTAAGGCCTTCATTTTACAAAGTGAAATTTTGTATGAAAAATTGATATTTTTTGAGTTATTTTGAATTTTTGTAATGTGTCTATCAATTTTGTAGTATAGAAGTACTTGAGACACCATTTTAATCTACACTTTTATCTGATCAGGTCATGTGAACTTTTTTATGTATGTTAATTCGAGTGCTTCCTCTAATCCTATATATTGACTTCAGAAGAGCCAGGGACAGCTCAAGTTTTTATCCGACCGTAAAGTGTAAACCATCTTTTGCTAGGTAATTCCAAGGCCTTCTTTTTCTAAAGAAAACTCTTGAAAGAAAAATAGATATTTATCTAATTCATTTGTGAAGTGTCAAGAAATTTTGTAGTATATAAGTACAAGAGACACCATTTAAATCCACAATTTAATATGATCAGTTCTTGTGAACTTTTTCATGTTCGTTGAAGTGTCTAGCTATTTTGTAGTATTGAAGTACACGAGACACCATTTAAATCTATAATTTTATCTGATCGGGTCTTGTGAACTTTTTTATATACGTTAATTCGAGCCCTTTCTCTTAACATGTATATTGACTACAGAAGAACCAGGGACAGCTAAAGTTTTTATCCGATCGTAACATGTATACCTTCTTTAGGTGGGAAATTTCTAGGCCTTCATTTTTCAAAGTGAAATTTTGTATGGGAAATCGATATTTTTCGAGTAATTTTGAATTTTTTTAAAGTGTATTTATATTTTGTATTATAAAAGTACACGAGACACAATTTAAATCTCCAATTTAATCTGATCAGATCTTGTGAACTTTTTTATTTACGTTAATTTGAGTCCTTCCACTTACTATATATGTTGACTAAAGAGAAGCCAGGGACAGGTAAAGTTTTTATCTGATCGTAAAATGTAAACCCTTTTTAGGTAGGTAATTTCAACGCCTTCTTTCACAATCGAATATCCCATAGAGCCTACACTTAAACAAAATCATAACAAAGAAAAATAACCTAGTTTTGTGTATCGCTGTTTATTTTAGACACCCAACAGAGTTTTAATTTAGTGTAATTTGAATGCTATAGAGCAAGGTATAAGATCCTTGATTTGATATACTTAAGAATCGAGTGTACCAAAAAATCAAGATTTTACACTCTCTCGATTATATAATAACATAAACTTTGTTCCGCTGTCAGATGGACAAGCTTAAAAAACAGAACGAAGCTTTAAAAAAACAGCAGAATGATAACAGACTGCCCGATGAGGAGGTGAAGGCTAAGCTAGAGGACTTGGATATAGCTGTGGAGAGTTATCGTCGGCAGAACAAGAGACTCGCCAAGGAGAATGATGACCTCATCCAACAGCTGGACACCATGGAGGCAAAGCTCCGTACCAGAGAACAAGAGCCCCGACTACTTAACGGTAATATTGGCTCATAATTCACTTAAGTATATTTATGTGAATATCTCCATATATATGGTCATCAGGTCGCATTTGGTGACTAGAAATAATTATTAGCTGGTAGTTATCTATTTTAATTCTCGTTTTTTTTATCATGTTTCACTACCTGTTCCGATTATTCTAATCATGCTAATGTGATAGGAAATGAGGAAGGTAGAGCTTAGAGGAAGTGTGCCTCCTTTTGTGTTGAGGGAAAATGAGAAACTTAAAGAATAACTACCCTCAGTTCACCTGACTGAGATTCAAATCACAAGCTCCCTGTAAATGCAGTCCAATCTATTGCGGGCGTACAATATATGACTGTACAGGATTGGCCCGGTCGTATAATTAAGGCAGGGATTTAGGGGATGCAAGAAAAGTTAAGTTTTTTTGCAGATTTTATATCAAAACTTTTTTTTGTCAAAATAAATCAAATATTGCTCCAATAGAAACAGAGAGTTTAATCATCTTCACATGGTGATATCAACAGTTGTTGAATATTTGTCAAGGGTGTCCTGGAGTTTAATGGCAACTTTTTCTCTTCAATTAAAATGTTTATAATCTAATGCTACCATGCTCATGACAGATATTTCAAAAACTGTTGATGTCACCATGTGAATAAAATTAAACTCTTATGTTCCTACTGGAACAATAGTCTCAAAAAAAAAAAACTTGCTATAAAAATTGCAAAAAAAATTTGCTAATTTTCGTGTTCCCTACATCCCCACCTTGATCTATGCATTTGACACATCTTCGGGTGTTTTAAATTATAGGATTAAATCAATATGTGATCTTTGTGGTTGATTAAGTGAAGAATTTGCGCAACTGATTCCCCCCCCTCTTGATCAACTTTCAATTTGAAATTGAAAATGTACTTAAAAAAAGCCTAGCTACTACTACCCTGTACTTTTATATGTACCTTTAATGTTATTTGTGCAGAGCCAGACCAAGCTGATGGTGAAGATGTTTCAAGAGACGAGGTATTGGAGGGGGAAGTTAAGTCTCTCCGAGAAGAGGTGGAGAGGCTCAACTCTGAAAACAAGAAGAAAAATGACCAAATGAAAGAATTATATGAGAAATTTAACAGCGAAAAAACAGAGTTGGAGGAACAGCTTCAATCCGTAAGTGGGGCAAAGAATGAGATAATTGCACTAAGTACAGAAATTAGCAAACTAACCGAAGAAAGGACGTATTTTGAAAAACAGTTGAAGGAATCGGAAACTCTCAAGGAAAATTTAAATTCTATAATTGTTGAAAACGATAAGCTAAAGTTTTCCAATAGAAACCTTTCAGAACAGTTACAAGCTGTCTTTGAAGAAAAGAAAGAAGTTTTGGATGGAATCGAAAGTATAAACCAAAATAATTTTGAACTGAATAAACTTGTGCAAAGTATTGCATCTGAACGTGATGAATGTTTGATGAACATTGAAAAAGTAGCGACCGAAAAAATAAAACTGTTGAAACTTCTTGACACAGTTAATGCAGAGAAAAATGCCATTGCGCAGGAAAATATGTGTTTGAAAGCTGACAAAGAAAAGTTGAATGAGAATATTAAGATTGTTATTGCTGAAAAAAACTCATTGGAAGCACATGTAAAGTTAATTGAACGCCATCTCCAGGCAATACTGAACAAATCGATATGTTTCTTGGAAAAATCTGAATCAAAATCTTTGAGAAACAATAGTTTTGCACCAAATGCTTGTGTTTCAGAGGAGAGTAATTCTTTTTATATTGTGTCCGAACTGAGAAATAGTTTGAATCAAGTTTGTACACTTGCAGGGGGTGAAATAAGTGAGGAGCAATTCAATTTTAACCAGTTGGTGGGTGTAAATTGCTCAAACATTTCAATGTTTGACTCGAAAGACAATAATTCACTTATTAACCCCAACATTTCTGTATCTCTTCCACCCCCGACAATTCAGGAACAGATGATTAACATGGAAGAGGTTTTCAGACTCCACTCGGAGCTGGAGCTTTTGAACACAGTGATTACAAATCTTGAAATGATTGGTAAAAATCTCGAAGATGAAAATAAGAGTTTAAAGAATGCATTAAACCTCCTAAAAGCACAAAACGGAGACGTTGATCTGGTGTCGGAAAATGTTGAGTTTAGAGCAAGAACATGTGATTGTGGGCATATGGGCAGTCTTAAGCTGGAAGATGAACACCTCAGGACTCATACGCTAAAACTAGAAGAAGGGCTTAGCGTTTCATCTATGGCAACTGTTGAGAGAGAACATTCGACACAATATGAATCTAACAAGCTCAACACACTTAAAACTTGTGATCATCAGGTAAAGCATGAAGGCGAGACTGACCGTGTAAACTCGTCGCTAATACTTGAACACAGTTTCGAATCACCCGAGTCATTGGAAGAAGAGTCGCTGCATTCTAAGCAGACAAAGAATACAACACTTTCGCACAAATCACTCTTTTCAAGTGGAAGGAAAAAAAATGTTATAACAAACGGCTCCATACAGCAACATATTACCAAACATCAGGTTCTTGGTTCAAATCACACGAGTGCATTAACAAATAAAATATTTCTGACACAAAAAGTTAGTATAGATGAGTTCAAAGAAAAGTGTGCTAACTTGGAGAAAGAATTGTTTAATTACGAGAGAGAAATGTTAGAAAAAAATCAAGAAGTCGATAAAATAAGAAAGGAAATGAGTGATCTTGAAACAAAATATGGTGAAATAGTTGGTAAGCTAAGTTTGACAGAAGAGCAAGTTCGTAAACTGAAACTTGAAGCTAGCGAAGAAGTTGTGGCATGCAACAAATTACTTGAAAAGTTAAACCTTTCTGGTAATTATATGGGAAAAAGCGAAATTTTAAATCATGTGTTAAAAGAGGTGTTGAATTCTCGTCAACAAGTTGAAAGTCAAGAACAAGAAATTCAATGTTTAAAAGAGGAAAATCAACAATTGGTTGATAAGTTTGAACAACTTCAAACATATTTTGAAGAAAAAGAATCAAATTTAGAAAATTTGAAGGGAATGAAAGTTATCGCAGATGATCAAACTTCTATAGTTGCCAAGCAGACAGAAGATATATCCATGTTGGAAAAATCTTTGGAAGATAAAAATGATTTAATAAAAACATTGGATTCAAAAATTCAATATCTAGAGGACAATCTTTCTCGGTTAACAAGTGAACTTAATAAGAATGAAGAAAAAGTTATTCTACTTCAAATGTGTATTGAGGAACAAAAAGGACAAATTGAGCGTCATCAAGCCATTGATACAAAACACGCTGATACTGTGAAAGCTATAAATGAACTGCAAGATGAACTTACCACATATAAAAAAATGTTTGAAGAAGAAAAGTCAAAAGTTGATTCTTTAAAAGCAGATTTACTTTGTGCCCAAGAGCATTTTACTGACGTTAAGAATGGTTGCACCAGTCAAATTGAAAAAATGACCAAACAAAAAGATGATATTGCGTTGCTACAAAATAATGTTGAAGATCAAAATGTTCTTATTACAAAATCCAAAGAAGAAATTCAAGTGCTTAAAGAAAAGCTTCATAAAGTTTCGGTAGAGAATGACAACTACAAAGAAGACGTACAAAGTTTGCAAAGAATTATTGAGGAGAAAACGACTGAAGTGGAAAAAATAGACAAAGAAAATAAAAATTTAGCCGAAAAACATTTTGAAAACTTGAAAAAGTTAAACGAACTTCAGTTTGAACTTTCGACTACTAAAAAAATAGGCGATGAAAGAAAATTGGAAATTGAAGCTTTGAAAGCAGAACTGTGCAATACTCAAAATAAGTTTGTTGCTACACAAGAAAATCAAACATTAGTAAATACTAAGAAGAAAGATGAAATCACAATATTGCAGAAAACCCTAGAAGAACAAAACATACTTATAGCAAATTCAGAAAGAAAAATTCAAAATCTTGAGAGTGAAATTGCGCGTTATATACTTGAAAATAACAAATACAAAGATAAAATTGTAGAATTTCAAATATTAATTGAAGATAAATCTAATAATTCTGACAATCTCAAAGTCCTTGAGGAACTTAAATTAGAACTTGAAAACACTTATGAGGGAGTTCGTATGAAAGATTCAGAAATGAAGTCCTTAAAATCAGAGTTACTCACCGTCAAAACAAACCTTTCCCAAATACACGACGCATATAATCAGCAAAACACACAAGTTTCCAGTCAAGCTGAAAACATAGAAATGTTGAAAGCAACGGTAGAAAATCAAAATACTGAAATAACAAATCTGGAAAGAGAATTAGAACTCAATAGAGAAGGGCTTGAACTTTTTACAACAGAAAATAAGGAATATAAAGAAACAATACAAAATTTGCAAAAACTTATTGAGGATAAAAGTACTGAAGAAGGAAAAATCTATTGTGACTACGAACAGCTTGATAAAGAACATGCCAAAACTTTGCAAGTATTAAATGAGCTTGAAGTTGAGTTAGCTAACAAGAAAAAGCAAATTGATAAATCGAATTTGGAAATTGTATCGTTGAAAGCAGAAGTTGTTAGGGCAGAGAAAAATATTTCTGAAATGCAGGAGGTTTCTGATACTCAATCTGAAATAGTTTGCAAACAGATAAATGATATTACCTTGTTGCAAAAAACTGTTGAAGATTCAACTGTTCAAAGTGCAAATTTGAGAAGAGTAATGAAATCTCTCTGTGACAAACTCGCTGATAAAGCTACTGAAGCGCTAGAAGTAGGTGAAGAGTATAAAGACCTCACTGAAAAACACGGCGATACTTTAATAGCCCTGAATGAGAAGCAAATCGAATTCGATACAATTCTTGAAACAATCCATAAGAGAGATTCTGAAATCGAATCTCTTAAAGCAGAGGTACTAAATTTTCAGGCCAATCTAATTGAAACGAAAAATGTATGCGATAATCAAATTGCCACTATTGCAAATCAGAATGAAATTATTGTTAACTTGCAAAAAACTTTGGGAGATCAGGTTCGCTCACTGGCTGATTCAGAAAGTGAGATTAAAAACAAAATCTCAGAATATGAAAAGGAAATGAATAGTAAGCAAGTCGAATCTGAAACCATTCGTAAGACACTTATTGAAAAAAACTCTGAAATAGAATTACTAAAAACAGAACTACTCAATGTTCAAGGAGCTCTTTCTAAAATTCAAGATGCTTGTGATGGTCATACTGCTACAATTTTCAAACAAAATAGTGATATTGAAATTTTGAATAAAACTGTGAAAGATAAGTCTAGTCTTTTGACAAATTCAGAAATTCAAATACAAGCTCTTCATGATAAACTTTCTCAAACTGTAAAAGAAGATGGTGGCTACAAAGACGAATTGGTTGATTTACAAAAATCCCACAAGGAAAAGGTGATTGAGTTTGAAAAACTATTTCAAAAATACCAAGAGCTTAACCAAAAGTACTCTGATACTGTAAAGGTATTAAATGATAAACATATTGAGTTAGACAATGCTAATGAGACAGTGAGAGAAATAAACTCAGAAATTGAATCTTTAAAAGCAGAACTATTCATCAGTCAACAAAGTCTTGCGGAAACCTCCGAAGCTTGTTCCAATCACGTTGAAAGTAAACAACGGTTTCAGGAATCTATCGATAAATTCAAAGAAAAGATTAAAAGTTTGGAATGCCAACAAAGGGAAATGGAAAATAATTTAAGGTTCACAAGCGAACGTGATGGTGTGCTATTTAGTGAAACTGTGAAGAAACACGAGTCGTTGGTCGCAGAACAGTTGGAACTTAAGAAATTGCTGGTGGTCAAGGAAAGTAAACTACAAGAGTTGTCAAATGAACTTAAGGTATTGAAAATACTAAATTCTCATTTATTTTAGTAGGTTTTCATTACAGTATCATCTTTAAATGCACAGTTTTATAGTGTTTTTTTTCAATTAGTTTTCTCTACGTTCTTTGTTTTTTTTATTAATTTCTGCACTATATTTGATTGGTTTTATATATATTTTTAACTGCCATCTTTTTTAATCCATATTTCTTATTGATATTTATCTAAGTACATATATATATATATATATATAACTCTCTATCTTTAACGGTAGAACGCTTACGCTTACCTACTACATTTCAGCTATGACATAGCTTATAAGATAGAGACATAGTGTGTTCCATCAAATAAAGACTGCTTCCTTTCATTTCGTTTACCCTGTAAGCTAGTGAGCTTACCTAGCATGTTTCCACTATGTTGTGGATTATAAGATAGGAACATAGTGTAACCCATGAAGGTAAGACTGTTACCTTTCAGCATAAAAGGAAGTGTACATATCACACCCTTATTAAACACAAACATATTGTGACTTTTGTCCAGTGTTCGAAGCAGTCCAAGGAGGAGGTCAACTCCAGGCTCCATGACCTGCACACCACTGTGACGTCCCTGCGGGCAAGTCACAGCGTTCTGAGGGGGGAGGTGGAGGTGTGCCGGAGCAGGCCGTTCCTCTCAGAGGAGACCGTCCGGGCTGTGCAGGAAGCTGTAGTCGGACACGTCCATGCTGAGGTGGCCCGGGCCAAGCTTGAGGTCAAGGAACTTCTCGGCGAGATGAACGAGATGAATCAGGTCAGTCGATTCTGCTCTGGTGCTGTGCTTGGATTGATATATGACTCACGTTTATAATTCCAGTCAGATAAAAATGTAGCCTTCATATGGAATGAAGAGGATTTTGATTACATTACTAATAACTCCATTTCTCTTCAAGTGTATCTAATATGATAAATTATAAAAACTAGGTTTAAACATCAATTGACATGCGTCATGTCAATCAATTTATACAATACTTTTTTTTTCATCGGGTCTTAGTACCCTTTTGTACTATTTTCACAAATTAATTACGCTAATGCTATTGAAATAGGAATCAGTAATGGTAGAATCTTACAGGAAATGTACCCACATCTGCATGGAGGAATAAAGAGGTGGAAAACATTTAGGAAAACTACCCTCAGTACACCCGAATGGGATTAGAACCTCAATCTCCATGGAGGATTTTTGTGGTAGCCATCAATTTTCTTCAAGAGGCAGCCATTACTTTTTTGTCCAGTGGCATCAATGTAGAGTAAGAACTGTGCTCTTTTCATTTTAAAAGTCATATTGTGTTCATTCTCATTTTTTTTCTATCCTTCGTTCCTGTATATTCTTCCATATACAACAAAATGTACCTCAAAGAGTGAGAGGTTTTCCTCAAAAAGCTAAAGTATAAGCTCTGTAGCTTCCCTAATCAATTATTATTTGGGTTTAGTCATAATAATCTTAAAATGGGGTAAGTATAGGCGGCAAACAGCCACCACATTGTCTCTTGAGTATCATTATTTTTTGTACCTTTCTCGTCAGGCGTTGAAGCAACGTGGCGAGAGTGTCTCCCTTCTAAAGGAAATGGTGGCGGAACTGGAGCAGAANGTACCTTTCTCCTCAGGCGTTGAAGCAACGTGGCGAGAGTGTCTCCCTTCTAAAGGAAATGGTGGCGGAACTGGAGCAGAAGTTGGCAGACTCCTCCGCTCAGCTGGCAACGACAGTCGAGTCTCTTGCTGTCAAGACAACTGAGCTAGAGGGGAAAGAGACTCAGCTCCAAGAGTTTAGCGAGCAGTTGGCAGGCCTGAGGGAGGAGTTGAGACAGCGGGAGGAAGAGCGGTCGCAGGGCATATTGAGGATTGAAGAGCTGGAGAGGAGGATATTACAATTGGAGAGGGAGTGTGAGGATGCTCGCAAGGAAGGAGGTACATCATAGTTTAACTCATTAATGATTATAACTTTAACAAGGATGGGCCCCACAAATCCTTAAGGATATTTGAGTTTAGAGGATTCGAGATTTAAAAAAGAAGTTTTTTCCTTCAAAATTTATGAATGTAATTTTTCTTAGAGCCCAAAAACAACTTATTGTGTGTTAATCCACAACATAATTATAGGACAAACTTAACGACCAGATCCTAAACCATTTATTCAACATTTAAATGAATGTATGAATGTTCTAACTAATGCATTTTAGCAAAATATGTTAACATTTAGTTACTTACTATTGTCTACTATTCTGTTGTATTCCCATTTCCTTTTATGTTTATAAAATTTTTTCCAAGATTAGAATTTGAGATTCAGGATTCAAAGATAAATATTTGGATTCATAAACTAATGGATTCAACCCATACCTAGCTTATAATTTAGTTGCATAAACCGTTTTATTAAATCGTTGTGTTTTTTGAGAAAAGGTTTTACTTAAAGAGCTACATTTAATATATTCACATCCACCTCTTTTATTTCCTGTGTTTGTCCTTTGGCTTAATCGTTTCTTCTTCATGTTTCTATTTATGTGTACTACAGTTCCTCTACTTACGTTTTATCATTTTTTGTATTCTTTTGGTTTCTTCTTTTAGAAAGTTTTGTTGTGCATTTCACATTTCCTCTCGATGAGTTATGATTGAATGAAACCTAGGTCAAGGGATTGAGTGATAGCGATCGATTTTCTTAAAGAAGAAGCCATTATCTTTACTTCAATTGGCAGTAACGTCAAGTGTTGACAGTCTTCTTCTTTTCATTATAAAATCCATATTCTGTTTTTTTCTTTTTATTTGTTTTTTATCCCTCGTTTCTCTACCTTCTTCCATATTTTATCAGATTGATTTGAATAATGCTGGGATGGAAATAACTCGAGATAAAACGCTAACACGCACAAAAACACAGGTGAACTCTTGTGTGATTAGTGATAACTAGTGTTTTGAATGTGTGTTTACACTGTGAGTGTTTTGTTTGGAACTATTTTCATTGTAACATTACCCAGACAAGTGTGCATAACCTTTTTAACTAAGGGTGTGCAAAGTTCACCTTTTCAATTCAAAGTTAGTTTGAATCAAATAATATGAAATATTCCCAAAGCAAAATCGAAGGGGGAAGATTTAGAAAAAAATGTTAAACAAGTTGGATAGAGTAAAACCTTATGTATTAAATATAATTGAAGGATACAGGGAAAAAGGGAGAAAGTCCCATTCCAACTCATATTGAGTTAGTGCTGCCATTTGTTAGACAATCATGATAACTTTTAAATGCACTTTATATTATGGTTAAAAGAGGTTTCTGTCATTTTTAAATCATTAAAAAATTTTTTGCTTGAGTCCTTACAAGGCTTGTGATATAAAAGTTGCTTTCCTTGAAAATTTGTGAAGTGTGACTTTCCCTCCTGATTTCCCCAATACCCTTCAATTCATAAAATTTAATATTGTAAACGCGATTAAAATATTTTGTCCCAAGTTGATAAATAAATTTAGTATCACAACATGTAATTTAGTTATTCTATATTTTTGTCATGTGAATTGAATATAAATGAGAACATAGAATTTTAATTTTGAATTTAAGTAAAAGCTGACGAATATTCGAAGCAAAGACAATTTTTTTTAAAGTTTCGCACACCCCTATTTATAGATAACATTTTGTCAGAAATCTGACGCCTTAGCTCAGTCGGTAGTGTGTCTATCTACCGAGCTAAGGGTCTCGATTTCAATTCCTGGCATGGTCGAATATTCATCATTGGTGAAATGTGGGTTTATTATTTCACAGTTATTAATTAACAGCTGGGGACTGGATGTTGTGCTTGTCTTAGTCTTGAGCTAGATTATAAAGCATATGAAGAAGCTACGACAGGCCTAGCAAGCCGGTAGCGGAAAATATATGTCTGGGATAAAAACTAACCCAGACCACAGGCTGGAAACAATAATGGATTTAAACAAATTTTTGTCATCAGGTGAGGCTCCCAGTGAAGTGATGAGCAGTAGTACAATCAGCAAGGCCGAAGATACGTCCAGGCTTAAGGATCTGGAGGAATCTTTTGAAGAACGATACACCAAGGTCACTTGAGCATGTTTGCTACTTTGTTAACCCGCCTAACAGGGGAAATTGAGCTTAACCTAAATGCCAACACATTTACACCAATTCTTAAACTGCGCACCATGGACTTGCTAGATTATATTCCAAGAGCTGTGAAATATATTTCATTTTGATACTAATAAATGTATGAAAGGAGGATTGAAGGGCACACTTATCAGAAAAAATGTAGGCCTCAAGTTCACTATTAAAACACAACAAAACTCATCACAGTGAATCATGTCCTTCAGGTGACAATAGTAATACACTGAATGAGCTATGGCTTGAAGTTGATTACCGTAATTTTAACTTACACTGTAAATGAATCCAAGTTAAAATGTGAAACACCCTCGCCAGATTGGGACGTCAATACGCTATTTATTAAGCTTGCTTACCAGAGTAAGAGACTCATGAGGCCAGAAAACCACTGTGTACCATAATCGGCAGAACATCTGGCGCCTGTGACGCGGAAGAACAACCCCACCCAAGGGCACCTGCAAGCACAAACAGGAGAGCATTTTGGAACCACCAACCCCAATTAGCGATCCCATCATCGTTGGCTATTTTGAGGAACCCTTCCCCAACCCCCTCATTGTTTACTGGTCCTTGACCCCTCCATGTGTTATTGCCAGCGTCACTGGAGGAGGTCAGAAACTCAGCCTTAGTTATAACCTTGGCTTTTCGAGGCATTGACCTTAAGTTGCCCAGCAGGGATCTTTAGGAGGTGTCCAAAGTAGCTATCCCTGACCAATATCAGATACGCACTAACATTCTCTTAGTGTGTGGCCGATGGGGGACTTTCCCATTCCCTCCCACCCCCACACATAATTATACAGAGATTATTTAACTCCTTGACTAGATGGCCGGTTGGCCGCTCCGCCCAGCCGGACCAAGAAGGACTTTGCCCAGGGGCCACTAACATGGAGACACCATATAGAGACTTTGGGCGAATCAGTTGGAGGCAGACAGATATATTTTCTACACTCTCCCATTAATAGAATATCCAAACTGATGCGTACCACCACAAGGGGTTCGACTACGTCTCAAACCTTAAAAGAGTGAACAACACCATCTCGACATTACCCCCGAATTCAAGTTAAACTGATCGACCTATAGCCATAGCTCAGTCACTGTTCTCTTCTCTTATGCTAAAGAAGAGACTTGGTGTACCCTGATATTAATATAAAAGATAATAGCGAACACTGAATTTCTAAGCTAAAGCTTTATTCAGGGACACTCGTCTGGAAAGGTCCCACTAAATTATAACTCTTTGACCAATTGGTAAAATAATTTTAAAAATGCTTTAGTGTGTGGAAATTATTAAAATATTTTTAAAAGTGAATTAATGTTGTTTGATTATTTTTCTTTAGTTGCGGACTCTGGCTGTAAAGTTAAAGAAAAAAGTGGGAGATTTGACGGTACAACTAGGCCAGGGCGAAACTGAAAAGAAAAAGATGATTGCTGAAAGATCTGAGCTTGTCACGAAAATTTCTCTGATGTCTGATCAAGCTAAAAGCTTACAGGTATGGTAGTCTCTTGTTTGGATAAGGCTTTACAAATTTTAAAGCTTACAACTATTGATAAAAATAATTGGGAGATGTTGTAAAATTAATGCACACATTTTAAAGAATCGTTGGTTTGGTTGAACTAGCACTAAACACGGCTTTATTATTATTTTCTGAAAATTTAAAAATGACACCTGGACACGAGAATCGAATTTGGGACCTTTGGCTTAGTACGCCAATGCTCTACCACTGAGCTATCCAGGAATAATAGACTTTGCCTTAAAATATGAGCGAAGAATGACCCTGGGCAAGGGACGATTCCTGGATAACTCAGTGGATAGAGCATTGGCGTACTAGGCCAAAGGTCCTGAGTTCGATTCCCGTGTCCAGGTGTCATTTTTCAATTTTCAGAGTATGATATCTAGTTGAAGTAATCCTCACCAAAATTAATAATAGCTTCGGCTATTTGATCCTTTATTATTATTATTATTATTATTATTATCATCATCATCATCATCATCATCATCATCATCATCATCATCATCATCATCATCAATTATTATTATTATTATTATTATTATTATTATTATTATTATTATTATTATTATTATTATCATCATCATCATCATTATCATCATCACTGTTATTACCATTACTACTAATATTGAATTTAAAGGAACATCAACTCAAATGTTAATTAGCTCCTAAGAAGTTCTAGACCCTGGAAAATATATTAATTAACAGTAGCCAATAATCTGTTGAAGAGGGCTAGTAAGAAGATGAAATTGTGGGAAAGGCGGTTGACCACCTAACCACTGATTTTTCATTTAATCTTAGTATTTAACATGCACTTTCTAAACTGACATGTCAACACACACCTTATAAACTAACTTACACCTAGAACAGACACAACACCCTGCCGCTAGACGTTAATTTATCACTATGCAAGGGGAAACCTACATTTCACCAATAATAAATATTTTGGCCATTCCAGGAATTGAACCCGGGACTCTTATCTCAGTAGACAGACTGAGCTAAGGGGTCGGACAATCTCTTGGGTTAAAAGGTACTTCTTATCAAATATGAATATGAATTTCTTCTGTCTAGGCTCTACATCAAGAATATGATCGACTTCAAGACCAACTTGAAAAAAACAAATCTGAAACTAAATCGCTTCAGAAAAGTTTCGATGTGCTGACGAACGAATCTGCAGCTGCTAAACTTCAGCTTCAGGAATATTCAGAGGAAAAGGAACGGCTCTGTAAAGAGTTGGACGTGTACGCCAAGGACAAACAGAGGTTGGAGGCATCGTTCAAGGAACTAAGGTCCCAAATACAAAACATGGCCAAGGAGAAAGAGGCAGACAATATCGCAAGAAAGGAGATGGAAATAGATTTGAACAGACTGAGGGAAGAAGTGAAACTAAGTGAGCGAAAGCTGTCGGAGGAGATTGAAAGACATCAATCCACCCGGGAACTTCTTGAGGCATCGAAACAAGAGTGCAAGAAGAGAAGCGTGCTAAGCTTGGAGATGGAAGACTATGAGGTAACTTAACTTGAGTCATCAACCCCATCATCAACTGTTTACAACTTGTGGCTTTGTCAGTTTAGTAAAATGCCTCAATCTTCCTCTATCCTTCCACCATTTTTCTCCTCTCACTTACACACTTTCTGTTATCTGCTCTTCCCATCTCTTTCTTGACCTCCCTTGCTGTCTTTATCCTACATACTTCATCTCCGTCATTATCTTTGGCAAGATCTTTTACATACTCATTACAGGCCCATACCACCATAGTCTTACTTTCTCAACTATCTCATGTAATCTCTGTACCCCAACTTCATTCCTTGAACTGTTTCTCCTCTTGACAGCTAACATACTCTTCACATACTTCATTCTCATAGCCTCCACTTTCCTAGTCCTTTTAAAAATTTCCAAAAGGAAAAGAGGTTTTCCAGCCCTAGTGATACCAACTTAGTTGTTGAAGGTTGAAAGCTTCTCAGGTGGATTAAACATTTATTTGAGGTTCTGCTATTGTTATATGTGGCTGGCAGGTTTAGCTCAGTGACAACTTACTAGACTCCTACACTGGTGAAGGAGGAGGCTCTAATACCGGCCTAATGCACTAGAATTATTTTTTATTAGTACCACCAGGTGAACTATAGTGCCTTTTATGTTTGAAAGCAGTTTAATTTAAGATCAAGACAAAATAATCGTGAAATGAGTTGTCTTGCTCTACAGAAGTCTGTGTCAGATTTGACCCAGCAGCTATCTGCCGAAAGAGCGACTTTGAAGGAGTTGGAAGGTCATCTGGAGACTCAGCGAGAAATCAACAAGGGTCTGCAGGATCAGGTGCATCTGATGGAGCAACGGGTCCTTGGAGAGGAAGCCAGGGCAACAGAGTTTAAGGTCAGTCAGTACATAAGATTATCGGTAAAGCATATTGTGCTTGTTAACTTTTTCTGGCTTGTGCAAGGTGTCTACAGGTCATGAAAAATTTATAAATAAAGCTTGCATATCATGAATATTGGAAGGTAAGATTTGACATACTTACAGGAATACATTTGTAATACCTTATCTTTATGCATATTTTTCTCAAATCAAGCAGACGGATAAATATAAAAATAGAAAATTATATTGTTTGAACCTTTATAATCATCATCAGTGGTTTCCAGCCTATGGCCTGGTCGGCTTACTATAGTGTCTCCATCTTCTTCTTTCTTTCCTTCTGCCATTCTTCCTTCTTTATTTGATTTCATTACTCTCCTGAGTCCTCTGTTTTGTGTATGTTTAGGAGCAGTTGAGCGCAGCAAGAATACGTCAGGCAGATTCTGATGCCGTGTTATCCGAACATAACGCCACCATAGCAGAACTGATTCATCAATTGGAGCAGCAGAAGGAGCATTGCGAGAGCTTGTCGTTGCAGTTGGCAGAACTTTCGGCCGAGAAGAACAAGCTTTTCGAGAGTAGCAAGGCTCGACAAGATCTTCTCACGAGACAGGTATAGTGTCAAGAAAATAAGATTCAGGGCTGTAAAACAATCGTAAATTGTATTAATTAATTTTTAAACACTATATATCACCCGCTTTAGTGGGCAAACAGTCTAAGGCATCACTGATAACAAGGAGATCGGGCTTTGAATCCTGGTTGGATCTACTCTGATTAGAGGGTAAAAGTATATGATTGAGAATCAAAACAAAACAGTTCCATTTATTTTATTTTACAGTAAAGTCACGATTATCTAAGGTTAACGGGACCAAGGTGGCCTCGAATAGCCAAAAACTCTGATAGTTTGGTAAATATTATGGATCTGCAAGAACCACTTTTACAATTCGAGACAAAATTAAGATGAGAATATAAAATAATATCAAGATATGAGAACAAGATGAGAAAATTTCGCTTGAAAATACAAAAATGTAAATTATATTTATTAAAGTAAAAATATAGTTTATAAAGTGCCTAAGTTCCTTTTGACATTTTGGTTGGAGATTGCTTTGGACTACCTTATAGTTCAATCAAACTAAACCGACCTGGCCACAGGCTGGAAACAAATGATGATGATGGTTACTAATAAAATAGTGACAGTTTCTATCTATACCATTTATAATTTAATTTTATAGTGTAACAGTTTATAATTTGTCAAAGTTTGACATTGTAAAACAATATTTATAACTTTTCTTATTAAGGGCAGTTTCTGGCGAAAAGGTCCGGCCTATTTTTTGAGTCTTTATGATATTATTAGAAATAAAAAAATTCTCAGTTTAGTTTGCATATTTCTTTAGGTGGTTATTTGTGTTTCCATTTTTTTTTTTACAGATTTCTTGAATTTTCAAGATTAATTTTTAACTTTCCTTTCGAGACTAGATAGAGATTTTTTTTTTCGCAGCTTGATCGAGATATTTTAGAAGTCTCGTCCATAGTAAATACACTACACTAAATTTTAAGAGAATAAATTCTCACAACTTAAAAAAAAAATCATACAAATCACTAAGTTGCACCGTAATGCTCAGTGGCAGGCAAATGAAGAGAACGTTGTTCGATCCAATCCCTAAAGCATTAGTGTAATTAGTACATAGCCATATAATCCAAACAGGTAGTAAGATGTGGTGCTAAAAATAAAATCTTATTAGTATATTCATTCATTCTTTCCTTATATTATCTTTATAAAACTTATTTAGACACCAGAGCTTATTATTATTATCTTATATTATCCGTTGTCTTGAGATTTTGGAGGCCCGTGTTTTGTGTCCCAGGTGGTTTCACTGGAAGACCAGCTGACAAGTTTAAAATATAGTCTGGGTAAGCGCGAAGGAGAGTTGTCGGACCTGCAAGAGGAGTTCCGCCAGTACAAGGTGCGGGCACAGAGTGTACTGCGACAGAAGGCTCGCGGGGACGAGTCGTCGAGTTTCAGCCGGGACGAGTTGCTTGAGGAAACGAACGAGCTGAGGAAGACCGCAGATACTCTGAGAACTCGTCTTGAAGAGACGGGGTGATTTTATTATTATTATTATTATTATTATTTATTATTATTATTATTATTTATTATTATTATTATTATTATTATCATTATCATTATCATCATCATCATCATCATCATCACCACCATCATCACCACCATCACCATCATCATCACCACCACCATCATCTCATCATCATCATACTCTATTTTTAATAGCTAAAGAAAGTAATGGATCATAAGTACAACATTTTTTTTAGAATGAAATTTTTTGTCAAAAAAGTTATTATAAAATAAAATTAAGATTTTCTAATAAATGTAATATGGCTGATCGAATAAATTTGTTTAAAATCAGACAAAAGAAAATATTGAAAGACTGTATTTGCTACGAAAATGGTGGTAATCACAAATAAATTTATCTTCATCCGTTTTACCTTGAATCTTGATCTTTGTAATGACCTGTTTGTATAGAACTGTATTATGGTTTGTTGTCGTGTTTTGGCAGGTCACAGTTGCAGTCGGCCTTGCAGGAACAAGCGACACTGAAGGAGGAGAGGACTCGGGCCTTGCAGAGATGCCAGGCCCTCTCTGATAGTCTTTCAGAGGCGCGGGAGGATCTCGGATAGTCTTTCAGAGGCGCGGGAGGAGAACCACCGGCTGCAAGAGCAAGTTAGTGCCGCTGTTTCCGAGCAGAGGGAAGCTCTGAGGTCCCAGAAGATACAGCATGATACTTTGATTCATTGCTACAAGGTAGGAACATTAATTATTAGCGCCTAAGATAAGATATGTAACAAAGTATAAACTGTGGAAGATCTAAGAAAAAATTATTATAGAAAGTGGAACTGCTCTTCAAACCCTTATGATGGTTTTGGATTCCATGATATGAAAAAAAAATTCTTCAAATATTGAATCTTGATTATTTTTTTGGAGGTACCGTAGAGTCTTGGAAACTCGACCTAATGTGGACTGAGATGGTGTTGAGTTATTGAAATATCGAGTTTTACGAATGAACTTTGCATAAGATGCATGTTTACTATGTCAAGTTTACTAAACAAGGATGAATCACAGTACAATATCGAGTGTTATAGGTACAGTTGTACTGTACTGTGTTATTGTACAGTACAGTACAGTACAGTAACAGTAATATAAGTACAGTACAATATATTACGTGTTAGTATAATGGTGTATAAACAAACATGCAATATACAGAAATGCAGTACAGTACTGTACATATAATATTGTATTGATTCGAATAACACGTTACTGAATTGGAAAACTAAACAAACACAGTGCTTGTAAAAACACCACAGCACGACTGTCCCACTCGAGTTACACAAACAGACTGAGAGGCTATACAGTTGAATGACCTTGGATTGTGGTGATTGTGTACACGTGCATGTGTCGAGTTAAACAAAATGTTGAGTCATCAAGTGTCAAGTTTCCGAGACTCTACTGTATTATGATGCTTACTAGTAGTTTAGTCCAATATAGTTAACAATTATATGAAAAACCTAACAACCAGGCCTCAGACAAATTAATTTACCACTTAATGTGAGCAAAATCAGAATTAGAGAAACTTTTCAATAATAATATTTGTGTACAATATTTTTTATCATATTTTGTATAAATTATGTTCTGTTTACAAAATATATATTTTAGAGGTGTACCGATTCAGTAAAACCGATTACCGATTGTTTAAAATAATTGTTCATGCTACGATTATTTACATCGATCAATCCTGATTATCGATTATTTGTTAATAACTATTGGGAAATATGCTTTAGGGAATGATAACAGTTAATGTAATTAATAAAAAAAGATTGTATTCATACAAAAATATATTTTATGCATAACCAGCGAAAGTTGGAACTAGATTGTTAGTTTTATCAACGTTATGAACTTATTTCTTTATCTGGTTATAGTAATCTTTGCATAGCCTGCAACCCAGATGCAGTGTATATCTAAGTTATAACATTCTGATCACTAAATTCCTACCTTGAAATTTTTTTATATAAAGTTTACTTTAAAAATCAACGATTAATTGTCATAATAATCCCCTGATAACGATCCATCGGGATCCATATCGGTACACCTCTAATATATTTCATCATACATGACAAGAAGAAATGTAGGGTTTTCGAAAAGAAAGTAATTAAATAATATTTAGTTCATAAAGGGATGAATATAATGGAAAGTGGAAGTGGTTACATAATTATGGGTTCTATCTCAAGTTTGGGCTAGGGTGTAATGAGGTGTACTTGATAGAACTAGCTCAAGATAGGGTTAGGATGTAATTAGATGGACTGGATAACTAGCTCAAGATAGGGATAGGGTGAAATGAAGTGGACTGGATAGAACTTTTTCAAGATAGGGATATGGTGTAATAAGGTTAACTGGATAGAACTAGCTCATTATAGGGATGGGTGTAGTGAGGTGGACTGGATAGAACTAGCTCAAGATAGAGATAGGGTGTAATAAGGTGAACTGGATAGAACAAGCTCATTATAAAGATAAGTGTTGTAATTTTGTAAGTGCGGCAATGAACTTTCAAGTTCATATGTCATTGAGTAACTAAGTATCTATTTGTGCGAGCAGCAACAGTTGGAAGAGTTGGAGGGACGCCTAGCCACAGAGACAGCGACCTTGAAGGGTCAATTGGGGGCGGTGGAGGAGCTGGCTCGGCACTCGCTTGAAGCTCCACCCGTGCGACGACTGTCCCAGCATGCTCAGCCCTGGGAGAACCATCCCAGCAACACTGCCGAGCTTACTCCAGTCAAGATGGACATGGACATGGTGCTTTCCGAGAGAGAGGAAGGGGAGGTTAGTATTGAGCTTCATGTTCTAGAATTTTGTTAATACTGTCATTGATTATATATCTAACAATGATCAAAGCAATCCTGCTTTAACAAAGAAAACAAAAGTACCCATTTTTAGAAAAATTAGCTTACCATCTTAAAAGATTTTGAGATAATCCATCTAAATATCTCATGTAGCTTGTTACCACTTATCAGTTAAATTTCACAATACTTTGAAACCTAATAACTATTGTGTATTAATTTTGTATTTTTTTAAATACAAAAGAAGTTACAGGAAAGAGGAATGTAAGCCAATAAAAAGTATCAAACACAATATGGCTTTTACAATGACAAGAACACAGTTCACACTTTACATTGCTTCCACTGGACAGAAAGGTTTTCCTAAAAGATATAATTATTTCAATATGTCTTCTGACAAATTGGGAGTTACTTAAACAGGGCTGCTAGGCAACTGGAAAACGGGGAACATTTTGTGTCTGGAAAAAACTGGGGAAAAACACAAAATTTTGCAAAATATAGTAAAATACAAGAATATTTGTTAATTTGGGACATTTAACTAAAGCTTAAAACAGTAGGTCTTTGACTGGACAAAAAAGTGAACTGAAGAATTAACCACGCTGATTCAAACACGTCTTATTATTCCTCAAACAAGGGTTGTGAAGCAACTAAAGATGTATTTCCCCATCAATCTTAAATCATCCTGTTTTAAACATAACTTCACACTCAGTCAGTTTGATGAAAAATGAAATTATATCACTCTTTTCTTCAATCTAAGCTACCTGGAAAAATGGGAATTACTTCTGGAAAACACGGGGAATTTGTTTGGTAGTAAGGATATAGTGACGACCCTGATCAACAAAGGTTTAGTGTACTATTAAGTTTTAATGTGTTTTATTTTTATTATTTGTCTACAGGGCTCTGAAAGTATAGACTCTACCTCGCCTAATTTAGCAATTTCAAGAGAACGACATCAACGTTTAATGCCCCTCGACAAGCTGTTAGCTTCCTCATTAGATGATGAAGATAATAATGGTAAGCAACATTGATCATCATCCTGTTAGAGTTTGCAAAACTCATCATAATCATCATCATCATCATCCAGCCTCTGCCTGGGTCAGTTTAGTAAGGTGCTGTTATCTGCTCCTCCCATCTCTTTCTTAGTCTCCCTTGTGGTATCTTTCCTATATACTTTAGCTCTATGATTCTCCTTGGGAAACTTTCCTTTTCCATCCTCATTGCGTTTCCATACCATTTCACCCTTTCTTCCTTTGCTTTATACTAGAGAACACAAATATGAGGGCAGATATCTCAATTAATTTATAAAACCAGAGATATTACAATTCCCATTTTTCTTAATTCAGATTATTATAAATTTAACTTTAATTTTTTGATACTTGACAACATTTCCTCAACATTTTGCAATTTAATCTTGCCATCCTCATGGTCTAGTGGTCAGCGTTCCTGGCTACTAATCTAGAGATCCTGGGTTCTATTCCCAGAGGTACCATAAGTATTTTTCCTGAAAGGGAATTGTTCCTATGGTAACTATGGTCTGTTTAATAAGGTTTATGTTAGGTTTTAGACTTCTACTGGAACTATATAATAATCATAATCTCATGGGGGCAACGTGACTGCACCTACCTGGTGGCCCAAACTTTTATTTTATTTTTATGACCCGCCTTAGTGGCATAGTTAGCTAATGCACTGGTTTCGTTTTGAGCTAGACTGCAGAGGACGGGAAGATTGAGGCTCAAATCTCGGTCGGGTGAACTGGGGCTAGTTTTTCCTAAATGGTTTTCCACTCTCCCTCCACACAAATGTGGGTTCACTTCCTCCAAATTCAACCTTCCCAATTCATAACCTATTAGAGTAATTAGTACTTAAGCATGTAACCCAAACGGGTAGTAAGACACGGTGCTATAATTTAAAAAAAAAATTTTTGCTACAAATATTTATGTGGATATCACAAAACAATCATGAAGTATGGCTTACATCATTTGTAAGAAACCCTGTAAAATTCGCCGGCACTAAAGTAAAACGGCAAAATATGAAAAACTAACCAATTCTGACTGTTGCTGTTTCATTTTAAGTACCAGAACTTTCATTTAATGCAATTGAAGAGCTAGTTAGAATCGAATAGGGGTGTGTGAAGCTTCTAAAAATTTTACTCCACTTTAAATACTTGTCAGCTTCAACTTTTTATTTAAAAGTAGAGTTCTGTGTTCGATAATTACAAAGCTGTGCTAATAAAAATATTTACAATAAAAATTCACATTTACATTCAATTTTTGTCATTTTGTGCTGTTTTATTGAAAAATGATCTACTCGCACCGTTAGAATTGAGTTATAAAAAATCATGATATTAAAGTGGGAGTGAGAGGAAGTATTTTTGCAGTTTTCGTAAAAAAATTTTTTTTTTTGCCCAACATAAATAAAATATTGCTCCAGTAGAAAACATAGAGTATAATTTTCTTCACATGTTGATATCAACAGTTGTTGAATATTTGTCATGAGCATAGCGGCATTACATGAGAAACTTTTTAAATGACGAGAAATAATGTTCATTAAATTCCAGGACACCCTTGACAGCTATTCAAGAATTGTTGATATCACCATGTGAATAAAATTAAGCTGTGTTTCTATTGTACCATAATTTTATTTATTTAGGCCAAACCCGCCTCGGTGGCGTAGTTGGCTAACGCGCTAGTCGTGTTGAGCTCGACCGCTGAGGACGAGGAGATTGACGTTCGAATCTCGGTCGGGTGAACT
>CABFWB010000514.1:152018-175598 GCA_902151455.1 Timema bartmani
TCATATATTCACTTTGAGTTGATTTCAAATTGAAAAAAAAAAAAGGACTTTGAACACTCCTTGCTTTCAATACCCATGCCCAAACACTTTTGAACATTCTCAAAAAACCTGTTTTGGTGACCGTATGGTTTAATACGTCACCCTCGCAATAGACTAGACTGTCGATGATATAATTCCAAATATAATGCAATTGTCTTATAAAGCAAAAAGAGGTTTTCCTTATTGAGATATAAAGATTTTAAGTAATTTGTAAAAGTAATTATACATTAAACCTACCTGGAGATTAACAAAATTACAAAAAAGGACAAAATTGTATTAATGAAAAAAAATATGAAAAAATTTGTCACTGGCACCACATTTTTCAAATTTGATTTTAAATAAATGTTCATTTTAACTTAAACTGCACATTTTTTTAAAAGATTTGAGAAATCATATTTCAAGTCAATATTCTAAAGAAAATTTAAGATTAAGATTTAAGAAACTTAGGAGTTGACCCAACTCTAAAGATATTAATTGCATCCCCATTCTTAATATAAAATATATACCGTCTCCATTATGGCAGAATATTTCCCTGATTGCAAAACCTATGCTATGGCTCAAAAACACAACCGTTCACATTCAAAATGTGTTTGTAAATTTTCTTGTTTTTAATTTCTTAAAAATTTTTTGGTGCTAATCTAAATTTATCTTAAAATAAAGTTATTAGAAAAAAAATTGTTTTGAAACATTGTTTACTTTATTTTTATGTGGAACTAATTAAGGGTGTGTGTGTAAGTATTTTTCACTTCAAATCGAGTTTGAATGAAAACAAGTTTTTTTTTTTTAGTTTGGGTAGTATAGAACATAATTTATAAAATAAATATTCCAAGTTGAATTTCTGTAATAGATCCATGCATAAATCCCAAATAAGTATGAACATTTTCTTTTTAAAATTACATAAAAAAAAAATTATAATCACACAAATTAGAATTTTAAATTAAATTTAATACAATTGTACAGTATTTTTTAACTGGACAAAAGTAAATACTAAGAAACTTTATCTGCTATGAAATTGTATCTTAAAATGGAACTAAATTAATTAAACCAGGAATTTTCGATAAAAAGATTATAAATTTTAAGCCATGCTGGGAATCAAACCCGGGACCCTTAGTTCAGTAGACAGACACGCTACCAACTGAGCTAAGGTGTTGGATTATATATATATATATATATATATATTATACATACATTTCCTAAATAATAGTGTTTTAAAAAGTATAAACTTGTTAATAGCATCCATATTGTTATGTAGTGTCTTGTTATAACTGAGACTCTAAGAGGAAGACTACTGGACTGTCTTGGTGGCGCGTTGGCGCTGCGACCAGTTTACAGCTTGATACCCTCTTGCTGCTATGTGTGAAATGTTGTTAATTGTAACTATTGCGCTTTCATATCTTCAATTCAAATATCACAGTGAAAATAATGAGTCAAAAACAAAGAGAAATTGATGATGGTTTTATTTTGAGTTAAAATGGGACACTATAGAATCATTCTTCATTAGTTTTTAATTAGAATGTGTAAGAATCATCTATAAATTCAAGATGATATCAATACAAGAATATATAATATACCCGCTTCGATGGCCGCGTGATCTAACGCGCTACTCTCGTGTTAGACTAGACTGCCAAAGACGGGGAAATCGGGGTCCGAGCCTGGTCGGGTGCACTGAGGGTGGGTTTTCCTAAATGATTTTCCACTCATCTTCCACGTAAATGCGGTTACACTTCCTCTCAATTAAACCTTCCTAATCCCTAAGCCATTAGTGTAATTAATACATAGGCGTGCAACCCGAATGGGTAGTAAGACGTGGTGCTAATATAAAAAATAAAAATAAAACATTTAACTAAAACATACAGCACACACTTTAATTAAATATCTCCCTGGTGTTTCTCCAATCTCTCTTTGAGAAAGTAGTATTTTTGAAGTCACTTTATTAACCTTGCCTCTTTATTTCATCTTTTAAATATTATCTTATTTATTTCTTATCAAACATGTTCATTTAATTTTTACAGTGTATTAAAGAAGATAGCATTTTGGTTGTGTTTAAGTGTATTTGTTAAGATAAGCGCATATCAATATATATATATTAAATCAACTTTTTTTTTAAGATTTTACATCTTGTTCATTCATGCTATCATCATTATCTAGTAGATACAATTTTTTTTTTTAATTAGCATACTGTGGGCAATACTTTTAATGGTCCATTGTGACTTTAGTCGTTTTCGATGGTTGAAAAGTTTATAAAAAACTGTTCTTTAATTATTCACTTCCTAAATATGTTTTATAATTTTTGACAATTCACGCCAACTGTCAAAATTACATAACATATTTGATAGCCAGATTAATCTATAACCTTTCTATAGTAACTTCCCACAAGTCAGAAGAATAAAAATCCAACATCGGTGTGGACGGACAATATTTTTAATACCGTCCACTAAGTGTAAAAAGTTTTGTTTGAGAATATACAATCTTTCCAACTAAATGTTGTTGCCTAACTGTCTTTGTTATTCTTGTTGGTGTACATCACATAAGTTGTGGGAAATTTATATTGATAACGCCAACACTCTTGGGAATATAATTAAATGATAATCAGTAGCTTGAGACAGGAGTGAGGCTAAAATACAAACTAATGGTTCATGATTTACAAATAAGGTCATTACTAATTGCTGACTTGTTTGCTATGTGAGACTAGTTAAACTGTCTGGGTTATTGTGCAACATAGATATATATATATATAAACAAACCTGTGAGTCATTTATATAATGTGTTAATATCATAATAATTCCATTGTAATTTGTGATCTTAACAGTTTAATGCCAAGTTTTGTATAAAGGCCTAGGAAACTGCAGTATAATAGGTAAGTAAAATTATTTGTAATTTTTCTAAATGCGGTTTGATATTTTATGGTTGTGGTAACTTTGACATATACTTAAGAGCCTGTGTCTGGATAACACACTTAACTTACAGTAGCCCAATGGCTTCTTTGGTGCTGACTGACAGCTGACGGCTTTGAAAAGCTACCAGACCAAATTATGTATCCCTACGCTGAACCATATGATCTGCAAAACACATGTGTTTAGCAGCTGTCACTTCTGACAGTCAAAATGTAGGTATATACCTAAATGTTGACTGTCAGAAGTCAGCTGTGGGCTGTCAGTCAGCACCAAAGAAGCCATGGGGCTACTGTAGGTAGGTAATACAGCTCAAACCTGCTTCAGTGGTTGCATGCTCTAAAGAGTTACTTTCACAATAGACTATACTGCCGTTGACGGGGAGATCGTGGTTTGATCCCATTCAGGTGTACTGGGGGTTGTTTTCCCTAAGTCATTTCCCACTCTCCCTGTCTGTCTCTCTCTCTCCGTGTAAATGTGGGTGCACTTCTTCAAAATTCAACTGTCCTTATTCCTAACTCATTAGTTTAATTATTACTAATTATTACATAGGCATATAACCCGAACAGGTAGGAAGATGTTGTGCTAAAAAAAATACAGCTCAAACCAGATGTCCATGTGTGTTACAGTTTTCTGTGTTCTGTGTTCTGCTTTAAAAACAATAGAATTGAGACCATGTTTTAATAAATACAACAAAATTGAAAAATAATTATTTTAAAATTAAAATATTACTAAACTGATTTAAATTTCACTTTTGTCAAATGAATGGAGAAAATAATCCTCTTTGCTATTTTTTAATTTTATTTGAATTAATTTAACGATTAATCAGGTGTGAAATGTGCTTATTTAAAAAAAAATAATTTAGCATCGTACCTTAATACTTGATTGGGTTGTAAGTAGCATTATGTACTAATCACACTAACAAGTTAGGAATGAGGAAGGTTTAATCTAGAGAAAGTGTATCAGTGTTTGCACAGTGCTGGAGTGAGAAACCATTTAGGAAAGACCGCCCTAGTACACCTTACCGGGAAAATGAACATGTGTTTAGCAGCTGTCACTTCTGACAGTCAAAATGTAGGTATATACCTAAATGTTGACTGTCAGAAGTCAGCTGTGGGCTGTCAGTCAGCACCAAAGAAGCCATGGGGCTACTGTAGGTAGGTAATACAGCTCAAACCTGCTTCAGTGGTTGCATGCTCTAAAGAGTTACTTTCACAATAGACTATACTGCCGTTGACGGGGAGATCGTGGTTTGATCCCATTCAGGTGTACTGGGGGTTGTTTTCCCTAAGTCATTTCCCACTCTCCCTGTCTGTCTCTCTCTCTCCGTGTAAATGTGGGTGCACTTCTTCAAAATTCAACTGTCCTTATTCCTAACTCATTAGTTTAATTATTACTAATTATTACATAGGCATATAACCCGAACAGGTAGGAAGATGTTGTGCTAAAAAAAATACAGCTCAAACCAGATGTCCATGTGTGTTACAGTTTTCTGTGTTCTGTGTTCTGCTTTAAAAACAATAGAATTGAGACCATGTTTTAATAAATACAACAAAATTGAAAAATAATTATTTTAAAATTAAAATATTACTAAACTGATTTAAATTTCACTTTTGTCAAATGAATGGAGAAAATAATCCTCTTTGCTATTTTTTAATTTTATTTGAATTAATTTAACGATTAATCAGGTGTGAAATGTGCTTATTTAAAAAAAAATAATTTAGCATCGTACCTTAATACTTGATTGGGTTGTAAGTAGCATTATGTACTAATCACACTAACAAGTTAGGAATGAGGAAGGTTTAATCTAGAGAAAGTGTATCAGTGTTTGCACAGTGCTGGAGTGAGAAACCATTTAGGAAAGACCGCCCTAGTACACCTTACCGGGAAAATGAACTTCAATCTCTCCATCATTGACAGTCCAGGCTATTGCAAGAGTGACGCCTTAGACAATGCGGCCACGGAATCAGCTGATATGTGCTCTTAAAACATAAAGATAAGCTAGACAAATGAATACAGAAGGTTTTTATTCTTCTAGTAATGTATCAACTTACTGTCGGAAAAAGCCAAAGCTACCATCAACAAACTGTATAATATTATTTTCTATAGTTAAATCGAACATTTCTTACATTTGAATAGCAAAGGTAAAAATAAAAACATAAATTAGTTTTTTGAAGTTTTTCATTTATTTCTGTTAAAATACAAGAAATTTACAAATCAAATTAAGGCACTAAAGATATGTGAACACTTTGTTTATCCTGTAAGTTAGGAGTCTTACTTTGACGGACTACACTATGATCTTATCCTATAAGATATACCATGGTTGAATAATGCAAGGTAAGCTTTATGCTTTACAACACTGGTTCTCAAACTGGGGTACACTCTTGACTCTCAGTGGGTATGCTAGCAGCTCTCAAGACAAAATTGGCAAAATGATAAGAGAACCAAGGAGGGCGGGGAACCACAATTTATGTGGTGGGAATTTTTGAAGTGACTGAAGGAAATTTTCTCCTTTGATTACCTGAAATTGGTCATTTGGGTAAATTTTACTATGGGGTACATTAGACTTAGTCACGGCCAAAAGGTACAATCTAAAAAAAAGAAGTTTGAGAACCGCTGCCCTACAGGGTAGAAAAAAGGTACAAACATGTACAATTTTATATACTTAGGGCATTCTAATTATAATATGAAGATTACAGCACTCCCCTGAATACATACCACCTCCACTACAACAAATACTTCACTCTTGATTCATAGGAAGTTGAGTTGCTAAAAAATGAATTCGTGGGTAAAATCATCGCTGCTACTATGTGTTTTTGGATTCCTCAAAGAATTTCGTCCCTCGGAACCATTTACCATCCAATACTTGACCGGGCCATGGTTGAATTTTACTAAGGAACAGGTAACATAAATTAGCACATGTGAATGTAGAATTTCCACTTTAGTTTTATCAGATGTGATATTAGATGTGTTTTTATTATATTAAGTTTAACCTTATCAATTATATCTCTGGTCATATATAGTGTTTACAATGTATTATATCTTCTGGTATGGACTAGAGAAAGTTACTTTCATTGATCTGTCTCAGTCACAGCTATGGCTCTGACAAATATGAAAGTGGCAGAAGTATCTATCACCAATAAAATTATTGTCATCTAAAATACATATTTATGTTTAATTTTTGTCATTCTGTACTGTAAAATTTATAACTAATAATTTATATTCATTAAAAAAAACTGCTTGTATTTACATTGCATTTTGTTACATTAACCTTTTGTAACACAACATTTTGTAAACCTTGTTTAGTGTCTAAAAGATAAAAAGATATCCATGATATAATAATGTGTTTCAACATAAACCGATTTCGTAAAAATTCAATTTGGCTTCAGGTATAGTATATATATTCGATTCAACTTCACTCTGAGTAAAAAAAAAAGTGCTTGACTCACACCTATTGTATAATATAGTAACATTGTTAACAGAGCTTACACATCCTACTGTTTACAGGTGAACCAAGTAATGTACCCAATAGGCACATATTCGTACATTTTATGTCTCATAGTTGTCCTTCTCATCACAGACATATTACGATACAAACCCATCATTGTCTTGGAGGGCTTCGCCGGAATCATCGTATGGAGTTTTTATGCATGGGGAAAGGATTTTAGCCTTTTTATGGTGAGGTTTTTTTACTAAAATATGTATTTTTTATTATTTAATATGCTTAATGAACAGTAAAACCACACAGGTAATTATTAATTCATTTTAACTTTCTCTCGACCCTTCTTAAACTGAAGAAGTGGTTTTCGCAATGCCATCTGTATCTCGGCCTGGAGCCGAAACCATTTTATCAATTGTGATAAAACTTGTTATCTAGCTAGGGTTTTTATAAGTTTCCTCGAAGAATTTTTGGAATTAGATTTACTTTACATCCATTACTGTTTCCAGCCTATGGTCTGGGTCAGTTTTTTTTATTCAAGCCATATACTTTCCACTACCGGTTGGCTAGGCCTGTCGTAGCTTCATATATACCTTATAATCCAACTTAAGATCAGGACAGGCACCACATCCAGTCCCCGGTCGTTAATTTATCACTATGAAAGGGTAAACCCACATTTCACCAATGATAAATTTTCGACCACACCGGGAATCGAACCTGAGACCCTTTGACCAGTAAACAGATATGCTATTGACTGAGTTAAGGTGTCAAATTTTGGAATTAAATATCTAACCCTAAAATTAATGGTAGTTTACTAGAAAAAAAAGCCTCAAAATCCATTTTAATGATTTTATTATCAATTTTTTTTTTACTTGTGCCCGTTGTTTTTCCACGTAGACATAGCCACTCATCATTCGCCCCATGTAAAATAATGCACCAGGTGTATTACTACCTCAAACTAAACAAAGTCTCAAACTATCGAGACTTTTTTAATAGCAGTTGTATTGATAATTATAAACCATCTTCCGGGAAATCTGTCCATACATTTTGAATTATCCTTATGCTAAGGCAGCCGAAGCCGTCTATGGCTTTTTTGCAGCAACTGAAGTGGCGTACTTCACATACATCTACGCCACCGTGGACCGACAGCACTACCAGAAGGTGACGAGTCATCTTAGAGCGGCCTTCCTCCTCGGACACTCTCTCTCGGCAGTCGCAGGGCAGACGCTCAGCTTGTTAGGAGTCATGGATGCTCACACACTCACCTACGTCACAGTCTCAGGTATCTACATAGTAAACCAATCTTTATATTCATAAAGTTCAAAGTCATTGGCTCGTCTGTGTGGCTAAATATCTACCTTACTACGAGTCTAGGCATCTCTGATTCAAACACTGACCTTGCTTAATTAGCCTCAAACCACTTGAACCCTACTTGCTATAGCTCATATTTATATCCACTGCCATCATTAAGACCTAAAACTAATGTACTAGTGACAGTGTACCAAAACTTTGTTCCATTTCTAGCCATGATCCCAGAACTGTGTTCCTTTTCCAGCTATGACCCCAGAACTTTGTTCCATTTCCAGCTATGCCCCCAGAACTTTGTTCCATTTCCAGCTATGCCCCCAGAACTTTGTCCCATTTCCAGCTATGACTCTTATAACTTTGTTCCATTTCCAGTTATAACCCCTATAACTTTGTTCCATTTCCAGCTATGAGCATGTCTGCAATATGGGCTTTATTCCTACCCAAGATCAAACAAGGCCTGTATTTCCATCGCAATGATAAAACCAACACACAGGCCTCGAGATGAAGCGCCTGTTTCTAACATTATGCGGGTTGATGCTACAAAAGAGAAGAAAACATTCACAGAAGAGAGTGTGATGGCGTATGGATTGTTAAAGAAAGATTTCCTGGCCGCGTACACAAACATGTATGTTGTAAAATGGTCCATTTGGTGGGGGCTGGGTGTTGGCTGCTATCAACAGGTTAGTTGGTAGGTTTTTTTATGAAGAAATTATTATTTAAGTGTTTAGATGTTTAGTAAAATATGTGCACTTGGTTTTCCCTGAATGGTACCACTCATAACCTTGGCTTATTACACTATGGTCTTATATTATAAGCTGCACCTTAGTGGAATACGTCAAGTTAAGCTAGCCACCTTCAAAGGCAGATTCTACATCTTGTTAATATACAGGGTGGGATGGAAACAATCAGAAGATTTGTGCTGAGGGTAGTGATGGACAACATGATGAGGTTTGTCTGAAGTCCGGTGGAGCTCACCTGAGTGACATTTTATACAAAAAGTGAAAAAGTGTAGTTTGCTTTTATTTAGCTAGTGAATATTTACTTTTCAATTAAAGTGTCAATTTTCAAGTTACTAGTTGTCTAATTTTTTTGGCCTCATCCTGTATATTGTATGCTCAAAATTTATATCATCATTAAATTGTCAAAATGAACAATTTGGGGGCAATTGGCATAGTACATACCTCATATTTGAGTAAGAATGACTTATTTACCAAGATTAATTTACTACTACCAACTATTTTTTTTTAGATTAATGCTTTTTATTAACAATCAAAACTTCTTATGGTAGATTAGTTCAAATATAAATTTCTGTTTGAATTTAAAAAATAAATACTACTATGAACACTTATATTTGGTTATTTCCACGACAAAACGCGTTATATAGTAAAAACTAAACAAATCGGTGGCAGTTCCTTCTAAACTTAGAAAATAATTGTGGTGGTTTGATAACAATCACATTTGAGAATTGAAAAATGACACCTAGACACAAGAATCGAACACAGGACCCTCGACTTAGCATGTCAGTCCTCTAAAACTTAGCTATCCAGGATTTGTTTCGTACTTAGGGTCATTATTCCATCACAGTTCAGGGCAGAGTCTGTGATGGATGTGTGGGAAATCATTAACTATGAGCCATTTGCAAGAATGTTTCGCAAGTAAAGGCGTAAATGGAGAGAAGGCTTAGAGAAATGAAAACAGTTTGCGTGGAGTCTCGATAGTTCATGCACGCAATCTCATGGGGCCACACTTGTGTAAAGCAAAAGGTTGGTCGGGACCTACCTTTCTAGTGACTTTCAGGATTATTATGTCGTTTCTTGAAAATAAGGCCACACGTTCCTGCGCGCTCATCTTAGCAAGCAAATCAACCTCTCTCCGCCTTATCTTCATCTCCGCCTTTACTCGAACATCATTCTTGCATACCACCCTATAGCCCATAGGTAGGGGGCTTGCGCGCTAATACAAGGGTTCTGGGTTAGATTTCCAAGTCCAGGTGTCAATTTTCAATCAACAAAAATGATAATTGATGCGGCTATAACCGTAACCTCTAGATCATTTTCATTCTCTAAGCTTTGCTATTCATGAACAATTAATTGTAGATGCATTATCTTTCTTCCATATAATAATTAGTAATCATTTAAGAACAGACATATATTCTTAGATGTGTGCTATTTTATAAATTATTATTCCAGAACAAAGATAACTTTTTATGAAGGAAATCCCTCTCTGCACCTTTACTATCCAAAGGTCACACTAGTATAATGATTTAGAATAAAACTGGTTTTGGACTGGTGGTTGTTTAAAGTCGCAACAATATGGTACTGACTGGAAAACCCAATGGGAAGAGATAATTTGTAAGATAGGAGTATAACATTAGAATGGACCTGAAAGAGATAGGGCGTAATGAGGTGGACTGGATAGAACTAGCTCAAGATATAGATACGGTGTAATGAGGTGGACTGGATAGAGCTAGCTCAAGATATAGATACGGTGTAATGAGGTGGACTGGATGTTGCTAGCTCAAGATATAGATACGGTGTAATGAGGTGGACTGGATAGAGCTAGCTCAAGATAATATATATATATATATATACAGTTTAATGAGGCAGACTGGATAGAATTAGCTAAAGATAGGAATTAGAGTATAATGAGATGGACTAGATAGAACTAGCTCAATAGATAAATATGGTGTAATGAGTTGGACTGGATGTTGCTAGCTCAAGATATAGATACGGTGTAATGAGGTGGACTGGATGTTGCTAGCTCAAGATAAAAAATTTGAGTATAGTGAGGTGGACTAGATAGTACTAGCTCAATATATAGATATGGTGTAATGAGGTAGATTGGATGTTGCTAGCTCATTATATAGATACGGTGTAATGAGGTGGACGGGATAGAACTGCCACAATATAGGGATAGGTGGC
This sequence comes from Timema bartmani, assembly GCA_902151455.1. NCBI lineage: Eukaryota > Metazoa > Arthropoda > Insecta > Phasmatodea > Timematidae > Timema > Timema bartmani. The sequence goes on from CABFWB010000514.1 coordinate 162,617, forward strand.
GTATTTTTTGTAAGTGTGGCAATGAACTTTCGCATTTCTAATGTAATTTGGTAAGAAAGTAAACTATAAGGTGAAATAGTTTTATTAACACTTTTACATTATTAAGTTATATTATTATTATTTGGAAGAAGGTTTAGGAAAGGTGGATAGAAACATATTAAAGGAACAAACACAAAATGGCCTTAACAATGAAAAGAAAAGAAAAGAAACAGTTCACACTTTACATTGCTGCCACTGGACAAAGGCGTACCTACCGGCTGCCTCTAGGATAAAATCGATTGTTACCACCCAATCCCCGACATAGGTTTCATTATATCGGAACTTATCAAGGGGGAGTGTGCAATGCGCAACGCAACTTCCTAAAAGAAAAAACCAAAAAAACACAAAAGGGAGAAAAATTAAATTTATAAAGAATGTGATCCATTGTAATAATTGATTCATAAGCAATGCTGGGTACATCTATTCTATAGCTTGATTAATTTTTTTTCAAAGTACCTCCCAGATGAAATGATGTATTTGTATTCCACAGGCTTATCGCTACAATCAAATAGTTTATGAAGTAATACTTCAGGAAAGTGGAGAAGAAGGTTCATCTAAGTACAATGGGGCCGTGGAGGCCATCAGCGCTTTACTAGGTACACTTTCTGTTTATCTAGATTTGATTGAATAAATTGGAAATAATTTTATACATATTTTTATAAGGAACTTCACTTCAGCGATTTAAGACATAGCTATGTAAAAATAAATGGTACGGCGCACCGCACAGACTTTCTCTCTTGTTTTTTTTTGCCTTAAAATAGACATTTACTAAAAACTTGTAAGATTTGTGAAACAAAATTATAGGTATATACATTGTTGTAGAAACATTACACCATAGATCATAGATGAAATAATATACACTGTTACTTACTCTATGTCATTAAGAACTAGGAACACTGTTACAAAAAAGTGAGATAAGAGAATCAAATTCATTTTCAAATACCTGAATTAAAAAGTAGATATATTTGATTATAGCTCAGAAACTATTGGCTCTAAATTTATATTTCAAATAAAAGGTTCTTATCTTTAATAGTACTACAACTTTACAATGATAGATTATTTTGTATCTCAAATCATTGCGGAGAAATGATGAAAATTGGAAAAATTCTTCTATGTAAAGTACCTTCAAAGTAATTTTCATGATAAAATGAGAATTGCTATCTTTATAATAATAAATAGTGTTTAGATATAAAATTTAATCAAAACCGTTAAAGCAAATTTGGAGAAAATCTATTTTTTCTCTTTTTGCCCTTCAGTAAACTACCCTTAAATTTAGGGTTAGACATCTAATTCCAAAAATCCTTCGGGGAGACCTTATGAACACCCCAAATACCAAGCTATGGTCCAATCTTTAAAGAAGTTTCGGCTCTAGCCCGAGGTACAGACAGACGACATCGCTTAAACCCCTTTTTTGGTTTCAGGGGGTCATGAAACGTCGACATTTATCAAAATATTGAGTTTGAATTACTTACGATCATAATACTTTCTCTTTGAGCTGTCGAGAGAAAGTAAAAATATATACTAAAAGGAGCTGAAATAGTTTATTTTTTTCATGTAAAGAAAATATTGTGATTGTGTAAATTTTTTACCTCGAGACTATGATGGATTTTGACGTTTTGTTGGTCCCTTGATTAAAAAAAGTGGATCTTACAATTGTGTATGTTAGTCCATCTTTCACCCCTACAGCTAAAATGGTTAGATGGATTTCATTCAAACTTGACTTTTATATATATTCCTCTATCTTATTTATAAGCATCGAGGCTGAATCAGAATTTTTTTCTAGCCCTAAAAATAAGGTTAGTTAACTGATAAAAAAATAAAATTAAAGTGGTTCTTAATTTGGTTCAAAATAAGTATTGTGTGTTTGTTAATTCATATGTATTTAAAAAATAATAATTTTGTAAAAATAGCTTTAAGAATTTTGTTCAAAATTTAAATCTAAATAGCATTTAATATAATTATTATTAAAATAATGTTTATTTTAAGTAAAAATTTACTAAGGTGTATTTTCTTGATAGTCAATTTTTGAGAATTCTGTTACAAACTATAATAGACCATATTATAAATTATGTATGCTTGTGGTCTACCATTTATTTTAAGCAAAACATAATAGAGTGACTCACCGACTGACATTGATACAAGCTGCAGAATTGATTCCAACAGAGGAAATACAATACGGCATATTGACATAGTCAAACCAGAAGGATTAAGATAGTTGTTGATTCTTATAAATTATGAGTTAACACACAAACACTAATCGATTGTTGTTTAAAGGCGCTGCCGTGGCATTTGGATGTGGTTTCCTTCGGTTCAACTGGACACGTGTGGGCGATGCATTTCTAGGACTGGGGTGCATTGTTGTGGGTGGTGTGATATATGTATTCGCCATCAGTGAGTCCATCTGGCTCAGTTACTCTGCATATAGCATGTTTGTGATCCTCTTCAACGGACTCATCACCATCGCTGCGTAGGTTTACCTTATTCTTTGTTTATTTTAAATTCTTGGTCACTGTAATGCATAGTCTCTGCTATATTCTAGGCACGGTCCTTGAGGGGTCATAAGTTCTGGAGTTTATAGACCCTTTTTTTTAGATAAACACGTTTGAATCGTGGTTTTGTCAGATAACATTTTTAAGTACCTGTGCAAGTGTTTTTCTGGAGAGAGATTGTAAAACCACATTTAAAAACCATTCCTATTGCAGTTGGTAGGATAAAACACTTACTGCCCTGTAATAGTCAAAAGTTAAATTTAATCATTACCTACTCAAACACTTTAACTCCATTATTTGTCTTAAACCTTTGCCTGTATTTTTAATTACATTCTTAAACTTTAGAATGCTCGAACAACATCGTTTTTTAAGTTGGTATTCCCTGAATAACCAAGACACAAACTTTCCAAAGCTCTTGAAGAGTTATAGCTTTATTTTTTTTAGCACATTGTCTTACTACCGGTTTTTGTTTATACATGTATGAAGAAATTACGCAAATGTTTTAGGGACAAAAAAGGTAAAATCTAGAGGCAGTGAACTCATATTTGTGTGTGGAGGAGGAGTGGAATCCTATTTAGGAAAAAATACGCCCTCATTACAATTGACCGGGATTGACCACTGAAGCGGTCTTTGTTGGCGTATTTGTGATGACTCACATCAGTGGTCACATAGTCTAAGGCACTTGTAATAGACTAGATTCTTGAGGATGGGAAGATTACGGTTTAAATCTGGCCAGGTGCAATGGGTGTATTTTTTCTAAATGGATTCCCACTCTCCCTCCACGCAAAATGTTGGTAAAATACCTCCAAAATGCTTCCTTCCTCATCCTTATCCTATTAGAGTAATGATCATATATGCTTATAACCTGAACAGTTAATATGACATGGAGATAAAAAAATCATACAAAAATAGGGGTGTATGAAATTGAATCGAATATATATGAAGTATTCTCGGAGCCAAATCGAAGTTAGAATATTTTGATTAGTTGTTTTATGCTCTGAAAGAATGCACTAAAATAATTTAGATATTTTTTTATTGCACAATCATTTGTAATATCTCATTCTAATTGATAAATTAAATTACATTACTATAACAACATGCAATTCTATTACTTTATATCTCATATTAACATTTACTTGTATAGTATATAACTCCTAAAAAATAGCATTAATTGAACATAAATTGATTATCAATATTTTTTACTCGCAAAGCTTCGTACTTGTCGAAGTCTCTAATATTTTCGAAGCCAAGTCAAAGTTTCAACACTGTTTTCATATATGTCTTAGTCCTGAACCACTTGTTTGTATTTCTGTGATGTCAGCTGTAATTATGATGACGTGTTTGCAGGGCAGAAGTTGCCCGCAACATCAGTGAGGACAGTTACGGCCTGATATTTGGAGTGAACACTTTGCTAACACTCCTCGTACAGACCCTTATCACGCTGGTGGTCGTGAGCTCAACTGGCTTAGCCCTCGGGCCCAGGCAGCAAGGTAAGGATTGACTCTCTTGGTTTTGTGTTTGTCTTCATTACATTTTTTACCGACCCTTTTTGAATGAGCTGGTTTTAAATATTCACCCTGATGCAAGTATTTAAACTATTCACTCAAAGAAAATAAGGATAAAAGACATCATTTTGAAGAACTTCACTGGTGTTTCCCTGGAGGGAGGTTTTAAAAATAGATTTAAAACCCATTTATATTTCACTTCTCCCTGATGATTTCTGATAGAATGAAACCTAGGTCGGGGGATTGGGCGGTAATGATGGATTTTATTCAAGAGGCAGCCATTACCTATTTGTCCAAATGCAGCAATGTTAAATGTGAACTGGATTATTATTTTCATTGTGAAAGCCATATTGTGTTTATTACCTTTCATATGTTTATATTCACAGTTCCTTTACCTTCTTCCCTATATAACAAAATGTACCTCAAAAATCCAAAAGAGGGTTTTTCCTTAAAGAGATATAAATATGTGTTAGTGTTTTATAATTTTATATTGGCTTCATTTTCTAGTCTATACAATTCTATTATATATATTTAATAGGCCTGTGGGAGAATGACATTTTCTCTTTGGGAAATATTCAGGGCGGTTAATAACAATTTTCCGCGGGAACTAGAAAAATTAAAAAAGTAATTTAATATTTTTAATCATATTTATTTCATGCTTCATCATTATTAGGGCTCTGATTAATACTTAGTTAAATATTTTTAAAATATTTATAAAATTTATGCCCATCTATGCCCATTTATCTTCACGAATTGTGTGATTTTCGGTGCTTTGATCTGATTTTTTAAACAAATATTTTTGAATATGTTTGTATTTTTATTTAATAAATACATATTTCTTTGTTATGCTTTATAAACACATATATTGTAAATTTCATTACAAAATATATAAACAATTTAACCTTTTGACAACAAATAACATGTATTCTAAGAAAAGATTGTGTCTCCTTTTTGTGCTGTTATTATTCTTAGTAGATAGGTTTAATTTTGTTTACTCGAAGGAACCACAATAATTTAAGCTGGCATAGCCATCCTGCTCATTAGTTACCTAAGCTTGTGGTTTGTTGCTTATTGAAGAAGTGGATGTAGGTGGGCAGGGGGCAGGGGGGTCACTTGAGGTGGGGGGTGCTTCCTTTCTACTCAAATACACAGTAAGCTGCTTAAACATTCTATTTACAAACTTATTGTGAGGTGCGAATTGAACCATTCACTAAAAATATAATTTATTCGCATCAATAATTTAGTAACAAGATAGCAGTTGTGAAGTTAGGATGCGTCCAAAAACTTCAAAGTATGTTACTTTAAATTTATATGTGCGAGAATATGGTGGTGTGTTTAAGACAGATGGTGTTATTTTATTTTGTAAAATTTGTGGAAAAAAACCCCCCGTCACTGGTGATACGAGATCTCAAGTCACTCAACATAATAGCAACAGCCAAGCGTGTAAATAATACATCGTTGAGAAAATCATCAAAACAGCAACTTTTGAACATTTGAGAGTCAGAACCTGTAGGATCGCCTTGCTCAATATTTTTCAAAGATATTTGCCATGCTTTTGTAGCAGCAGATATTCCACCTAATAAATTGCAAAATCCTATTTTAAAAGGAACTTTGGAACAATATACAAAACTAAGCATTCCCGATGAGTCAACTGTGAGGAAAAACTACGTACCGAAAGTATAATATACTGATACAATATTAAAAACTCTGAACGAAATTGGTGACAATTCTGTATAGATATGCATTGATGAGACAACAGATTCAACAGGCCGTTATATTGCTTATGTTATTGTTGGTACTTTGAAGAGTGAGCCATCGTCTTAGTTTCTGCTCACTACTGAAATATCTGAAAAAATCTACAACTCAACAATCGCGAAAACATTCAACGATTCATTGATGCAATTTTGGCCTGATGGAATACAATGTGATTGTGTTCATCTATTTATCTCCGATGCAGCACCCTACTTGATAAAGGTGGGAAAGAGATTAAAAAAACTGTGCACAAAGATTGTTCATTTAATATGTTTGGCACAGGTGTACATCGTGTTGCAGAAACTTTGCAATCATTATATCCTGAAGTGAATCGAGTAATTTCAAATATGAAGAAGGTATTTTTGAAAGCCCTAGTGGCATTGTTTAAACATGAGTACCTGGTTTACTCTTGCCACCACAGCCTATTTTAACCAGGTGGGGAACTTGGATGGATGCTGCAACATATTATGCAGACAATTTCAGACAAATTCAAGAAATTATCACAATGCTTGACAAGGAAGATGCCGATTCCATTTGTGAGGCGAATAAAGCAATGTTACAAGGAAGTGTTCAAAAAGACTTAATTTACATTAAATTTACCTTTTCGTGCCTGAGTGAAACAATTAAGACTTGAGACAGAAAATGTGCCCTTAGTGATCAATATTCAAAACATTGAACGCCTTTTGTTAAGATTAGAAGACTCTCCTGGTGAATGTACAAAGGACGCATTTAATAAGTTAAACTTGGTCATTAGTAAAAATCCTGGCTAAAATACATGAAAACAGTTCAGTGAAATTCTAAGTAACAACAGACAGTTAGAGACCAACGAAGCTGAATTTTCACTGACTGATATTGCTGATTTTAAATATCCTTCTATAACCTCATGTGATGTGGCGCGTAGTATTTCTCAATTTAAAAATGTTTTGGCGGATAACAGACAATCTTTTAAATTTGAAACACTTAAGATGAGGGTTGTTTTCCATTTTAATGGTGGAATTTAATGTCAAACTATGTCAGCAATCATTAAGGAAGGTATGTCTATATGAATTATATATATTAAATTTTATTTTTGCATGATTTATGTTGTTTTATATTTAGTTACATTACCTTACAAAAAAAATTATAAGCACATATTTTAATCAAATATTTTGACAAATTTAAGCACATGAAATAAATATTTCTTTGATTTTAAGCAAATATGAATCCGAGCCCTAATCATTATGAACTGTTTACACCATGTGACCTGGTCACTTTAGTGAGATGCCTCCATCTCCCTCTGTACTTCCAGCATTCTTCCTCCCTTACTCATGTCCATTTTTCTCTCACTCGCACATGTCTCTTTCTTGTCTCTCTTGTGGTCTTTTCCCTCCAAACTTCAATTCTGTCATTCTCTTTTGGAGTTATATATTTCTATATCCTCACTAAGTGTCCATACAATATCAATATCTCCCTTGCCTCCTCTTAAATTAACTCTTGTACTTCCTAACCCGCCTCGGTGGCGTAGTTAGCTAACACGCTAGTTTCGTGTTGAGCTTGACTGCCAAGGATGAGGAGATCTAGGTTCGAATCTCGGTCGGGTGAACTGGGTGTGGTTTTTCCTAAATGTTTTTCCACTCTCCCTCCACCCAAATGCGGGTTCACTGCCTCTAAATTCAACCTTCCCAACTCCTAACCTATTAGCGTAATTAGTTCTTAAGCATATAACCCAAATGGGTAGTAAGATGCTGTACTAAAAAAATAATTAAATTCTTTTACTTCTTGTACTCCTTGTACTCCTTGTACTTCCTGTACCCCAATGCTTGCTCGAACATTATTTTTTATAATAAATCCTATTTCTTGTGGTGACAGCTAGAAATAACTTGCTTAGCGCACTTTATTTTCACACAATACTAAATGAAAGAGATAACTTGTGTCTTCCTTTCCCCTCAGTACATGGTGTATGGAGGATACGTCGCAGTGTTGGGAGCTATGTATGGAACTCTCGCCACGTACACGGTATTTTCAAGGAAGAGAGTAGATAGTGAATTGGATTAGAGACGTGCAACACTCCGCATGTTTTAGAAGTATAAGCACGTGTGAGGTATAGGAATTACTAACACTTGCGTGCTAATTGAGATAATATTCTTGTTAGCAGAGTTGTGTGAAGCTTTGATAACTTCAACTTATCTTTGAAAAAATAACACTTCAACTAGCCTTGATAAAATTAAAATAAATCTGGTGGTGACAAAAATGATGCTTTGACATTAAAAATATTGACATCTGAAATATTCATTTATGTTCAAGTATGCCATTCTTAGCTATTATATACCCTTTATTAAGTCTGAAAGGTAGCACGCTTACCTTTTGCGATTCTACTATGGTGCAGATTATAAGACATATCCATAGTGTTGTCCATCAAGTGTGTGTATTAAAATTAATACTCATACAGAAAAAATATTTAAATTGCATGTCGTGATATAACTGGATTTTTCAATTTTAAATTAAATTTTACTATTATGTGTGAAATAAAACATTTTCTAAACAACTTTAACGTGTTTAAACACACCATATTTTTTTAAACATTTAAACCACTAACAAAAAATACTCAAACTTTGATTCAGCTTTGAAAATATTTCATAAATTTGATTTGGGCTCACTTTGGATTGGTGGACTTTACAAACTACTACTTGCTAGTAATTATTTCTGAATCTGAAATTTTTTTCCAAAATGTTCCAAAATTGACATTTAAAAAAAAACACGTGTGAGGTATAGGAATTACTAACACTTGCGTGCTAATTGAGATAATATTCTTGTTAGCAGAGTTGTGTGAAGCTTTGATAACTTCAACTTATCTTTGAAAAAATAACACTTCAACTAGCCTTGATAAAATTAAAATAAATCTGGTGGTGACAAAAATGATGCTTTGACATTAAAAATATTGACATCTGAAATATTCATTTATGTTCAAGTATGCCATTCTTAGCTATTATATACCCTTTATTAAGTCTGAAAGGTAGCACGCTTACCTTTTGCGATTCTACTATGGTGCAGATTATAAGACATATCCATAGTGTTGTCCATCAAGTGTGTGTATTAAAATTAATACTCATACAGAAAAAATATTTAAATTGCATGTCGTGATATAACTGGATTTTTCAATTTTAAATTAAATTTTACTATTATGTGTGAAATAAAACATTTTCTAAACAACTTTAACGTGTTTAAACACACCATATTTTTTTAAACATTTAAACCACTAACAAAAAATACTCAAACTTTGATTCAGCTTTGAAAATATTTCATAAATTTGATTTGGGCTCACTTTGGATTGGTGGACTTTACAAACTACTACTTGCTAGTAATTATTTCTGAATCTGAAATTTTTTTCCAAAATGTTCCAAAATTGACATTTAAAAAAAAAACATAATTTTTTTTTACTTTCTACATGTACAAAGTAGAAAATAAATCTTGTAATTAATACCTAAAATATTGTTATTAAGATTTTAACAAAAATTAACTCTTGTTTCATTTCTATGTGAATATGCTACCTATAAAAAACATAAAACTAATAAATCAATAAAAACCAAATGTTGACTTTTCTCTGGAGAGGATTTCACCATTTAATTAAATATGATCCCTTGCACTGGTGGGCACACAGATTAAGGCATCAATCTTGTCTGGTCTGATTCACTGGAAACCAGGAGGTCGGGGCTACTACTCACTACTCTGATGGGTTAGGGATGAGCAAGGTGGATTTAGGGGAAGTATGCCCACATTTGCATAGAGATAGAGAGTAGTAAACCATTCAAGAAAAACCACCCATGTTACACATCCGACCAGGATTGAACAACAATCTCATCGGCACTCTAGTCTATTGCTAGCATAGCACCTAAGACCATGTGGCCACCTACGTGGGCTCCTTTATGTTAGTTGTTCCTTTATCTGCATTGGTTTCGGCTTTTTACTTTCTCATGACTCCTCAGAGAGAGAAAGTATTGTGATTGGCAAAAAAAAACAAAAAAAACTCAAGATTTTGATGGATGTTGACGTTTCATGACTCCATGACAGTTTCTATCTCGGCCTAGAACCTAAACCATTTTACCAATTGGGTTTGATCTTGGTATCTAAAGTTTTAATTGGGTAAAAGAAACATCATATCTTGTAGTCCCAATAGATTCTTAAACTTCTCTATAATTTGATACTGTCATCGGCGATATACATTAAAAGATCTTATCGCTAACTATCAGTACACAAATGGCATGGTACATTAGCAGGATCTTACAATCACACCCTTTAGTCAAATATTTTACTTTCTAATATAGAAAAAATATTGCAATTGTGAAAAAAGTTACCTCAGCATTGATTATAATAGATATTTTAGTTTTGAGTGTCTCCAAATTCATAAAATTGGCTTCTACAATCTTGTATTTCACGTATGTACCTAGGGATAAACAGTCAGATAGATTTCGTTTCAACTTGATATTTAGATGATATTATATGGTTACACCTTAAGGCCAAACTGCGATTTTAATTCTAGCTCTAAAATTAAGACTAGTTGTTGAGGACTACTCTTTGAAAATGTTGTTTCAAACTTTTTATGCTATTAGACTATATGAGGAAATACTATGTGTTGTCGACTTTGGTGGTCTAGGAATAAATTGCTTTCCTCAGGACCCGATGTTCATGGGTTCAAACCCAGCCGGGGTCAACAGGTTTTTCTTGAGCGATAAAAATCTGTAGCACAACTTCCTTCGAAGGGGAGGTAAAGCTGTTGGTCCCCATATTGATTTTGGAATGTAAAAGATCCCTGGAAGGTTTGTGAAAATACCTTTCCTGGCACAATTGGTGGGTTTTTTCATGCTTACTCATAGAAATTCTTGTGTGCTGATATAATCAATCGGTACAGAAAGTGCTCGATAAATACCTTAAATAAAAAAAATACTATGTCTACAGTTTTGTATTTTCACTTATTTTTTCCTGGCTCTAGTTCCTCCCATTGGGATTGCTCTGGCCTTCATTTGTTTTTGATCTTTTGGTGTGCTGGTATTGATTCACCTACTCTTCCAAGAGTCTCGCCTTTCTTACTTTTACGTGTGATAAAGTGCTTAGCGTTTGTCCTGACTCACAAGTAGTATTCCAGTCCTACAGTAGCCCCATGGCTTCTTTGGTGCTGACTGACAGCTGACGGCTTTCAAAAGCTACAAGACCAAATTATGTATCCCTACGCCGAACCATATGATCTGCAAAAAACATATGTTTAACAGTTGTCACTTCTGACAGTCAAAATTTAGGTATATACCTAACTGTTGACTGTCAGAAGTCAGCTGTGAACTGTCAGTCAGCACCAAAGAAGCCATGGGGCTATTGTAGCTTATACGTGTGAAGGGAGCAGTAGTAGAGCTAGCTATCACACACAGCAACTGAGATACAAGACACTTAACATAATTTTAAAAACTTATTATATAATCGTGGGTAATATGAGACTGTTTTTGCACTGTTTAGCCAGTGTTTCGTTTGAAAGCAATTAACTATCCCCTCCAGGTGTTCCAAGTATTGAAGATAAGTCATCCTTGAATTTTTATCAACCAACCTTGGTTTGTTGATAGACTCAAAACATTTATTCATGAAATATACGGTAGACTATAAAACAAGTATTCTTTTTAGTGCAGTGGTTGACTACCAGGTGTGTATTCAATTTTAAATAAGGGTAACCAACTGTCTCAAAAGTCATGAATCAATCGATTCTGGAAAGATAGTTCCATGATACTATCTTCCACAATTCTCTTAATGATGTCAACCAGCTCTAGAAACATCCTGTGGCGATATTTACTTAATCAAATTAGACTCTCAATTCAAGCCGATTACACAAACACATTTTTGTAATATGGTGGAAGTGGTATTGTCAACATTTTCAAATTCATGCGATAATTACTGTAATTCTAATTTTTGCTTGACTAAAACTAAAGACCAACACTGTAACAAGTTGGACAATGTTGTTGGGAAATATATATACATCTGCTTTGTTTTTTTACCAACCGTTTACATAGGGTGATATGTTTTCTATTGTTAATAATAATTAGACCTAGTTTAAAAAAAAATGAGTTGAAGGAAATATATGAATCAATTAGTTTTTGACCATAAATCATCATATTCCTTACCATTATTTACTTTATTTATGATGCTAAAAATTTTGTTTGTTTCGCATGGTTCTGGTTTAAGTGGCCATTTTCTAGAGTGCATCTAAGGTGTGAATTGAGAGCTGGATGTATTTTTACATATGTTTTATGGCTAGCCATTTAAAAAGCTAAGTAACTGAACACTTTCCAAATACAAACGCTGTCGCCTTTTTAATACTTCAGTAAAGTATGATATGAGCTTCATCAGGTTAGTGGGATTATAATATTAATTGTCGTTTATTCACAACAATATTGTGCTTGATCCTGTCATATTTATGTATAAGATAACATATCTTTGTCTTTGAATATCCTTGCATCGAAACATTGAATTCTTGCATAGTCAACCTTATCGACAACCATTTCAGGAAAGTTTTATCTATGAATTGCAACCCGATTTATGTTAATGATTGATTCTAGTGATTATTAATATAATTTTATATCTTTATGTTCTTAATTGCATTGTGTTAATTAATGGTGTGTCTCATGAATTAACCAATACCCATAAACTATTTTTTTTAAAGCAACTTACTAGTAGAGCTGTGACCCTAAAGTCATTAAATAATATTTGAGAGAATATCGAATTCAAAATAAAAAATAAATAAAATCTAAACATGTTAAAAATTTAAATTGGAATTTATTTTTTTAGAGCCGTAATATTGCTTTTGGTGGTTCAGCCTGAGCATTATTATAAGAAAACCAAACGACCAGACCCCAGGCAAGTAATTTAATACTTAACTACATTTACGGATGTTAAAATCAATGTATTATAAGAAAGTTTATAATAATAATAATAATAATTATTATTATTATTATTATTATTATTAGCACCACGTCTTACTACCCGTTCGGGTTATACGCACTTACGCTAATGTGTAATGGTAGGGTGATTGTGAGATGAAATAGAAGACCTACAGTTTAACGTGGGATCCGAACCACGGTGGAGGCCTGGCATTCCTCACATTCACAAGTTGTGATTAATACACATCTTGTCAGAGGTGAAGGAAGGGTTTGGCAATCAGATAAATCTGTGCCGGGACCGAGG
>CABFWB010000514.1:176522-227857 GCA_902151455.1 Timema bartmani
AAAAAAAAACAAAAAAAATCCCAATAAACATTGGAGGGTGAGGAGGGTGAAAAAATGGATGTGTACAAAAAATAATTGTTAGTATGACTTTTAATATTTGAGGAGTAATAAAATATATCCACCATGATTAGTAATTGAAGTATTTTTTAGCACTGGGTCTTACTACCCCTTTGGGTTATACGTCTGTGTACTAATTACACTAATGGGTTAGGGATTAGAAAGGCTTAATTTAGAAGCAATGCACCCCCATTTGCATGGAGGGAGAGTGGAAAACCATTTAGGAAAAACCCCTCTCAGTGCACCTAACCAGGATCAAACCCTGATCTCCCCATCTTGTGAAGTCTAGTCCAACATGAGAGTAGCGCGTTAGACCACGCGACCACCGAAGTGGGTAGTAATTGAAGTTAAAGTAAAAGAAATAAGGGGCTGCCTTAAGCCTCCTTTCTATCCTTCAATTTACTATCCACAATCCAATTATGTCATTAGATTCAAACAACCCTAATGTATTACATATATTCAGAAAGATAATTAGGGTATTTGACTCATTTTTCTTCCTTTTTTTAAAAAAAATAATATACTTTTTGTAATCTTCAAATTTCAGCACTTGTGCTTTTCCTGATGTAATCATATCTTATTAAATTCTTATCTAAATAATTTAATTCGTCTATTCTTTCTAGATAGTTAAAAGACAATAAATGTTACTACATCAAGTGCTTTCACTAGTCGCTTGTTTAAGATAAAGCTTTTGTTTATCAAATATAGACATAGTTCTCCGGCTTGTTTAGATAGGTCGGTTCACATTCACTGCTGTACTGACGTGCGCTCTAGTCATAGAGAGCCGTCTGATTCGGGGGTTCGCTGATTGCTAACTAGAGCCTTAAAATGGATTACTATTAATACGCCATTCCAGAAACTCTGATAATCGCTACATAATCGCTAATCAAGACAATCCTCATCTCAGGCTCCCATCAGCATCGTGAGTAAAATAGACAGTTAAAACAGGGCATTAAAACCTGATTCTTTATCTTGGTTATACAACCAACGTCAATAATCGATGATATTACTTTTGACAGATATTGTAATTTGGTAATATAATTCATCTTAATATATTATACAATTCTATGAGATTACAGAGAGAAGGCTAATAATTCCTGTCGTTGAAATGTCAACACCATAATTTAATTCTATTCTGCGACTTCGAAAGTTCACAAGGATGTGGCTAGCAGTTCACACAGGAACTTAGAACTTTTTTGAAATAAGTAAGTTGAATAATTTACAGTTTAAAAAAAAGCAGTGGTGTTCTTTTTCAAGACTTTTATCTGTAAAAACCTTAGAAGGTCTTTGAAAATATTTTTCCCGGTAAAATTGATACGCCCTTTCACTCTCGCTCATATAAATTATCATTTGCTGATAAAATCAGCCAGTTCAGAAAGTGCATATTAAATATCTCAAATAAATATATATATATATATATATATATATATATATATATAAACATTAGGAACATTATTATTATTACAAAGTAAATATAGCCAATATAAAACCTATTGGTAAATGTAATAAAATGACACCTGGACACAATAATTGAACTGATACCTTTGCTTTACCACTTTCTATTCAGGTTTATCCTATTTCAAGGGTCACCCATCATTTTACCTTAAAATATATCAAGATTTCCTAGATATGTTTTGACTTAGATTTAATTTACATCTGAAGTATCAAATACTTTTATTATGTATTTTTTAAATTCAAGTTTTAATTTTGACCACATAAAAGTTGTTTTTTTTTAAAGTGAGTGGTGTAACACTGTCACACCATGTACCCGATGTGTGTACCCACGAACTTGCTTGGACCTATATCACTTATTTTTGTTCCCACTAATTATCTTTTTTCCAGGCTGAATAATTTGTTTCAATCAAAATGAAGCTGTGGGTGAAAACATCTATGCTTTTGTGTTTGTTTGGGTTCCTCAAAGAGTTTCGTCCTTCGGAACCCTACCTCATCCAATATCTTACTGGGCCATGGTTGAATTTTACAGAAGAGAAGGTAATACTTAAATTTACAGCCATACATAAAAACAAATTACAGAAACAAGAATGTTGTATGTTTTGATGAAGGAAGAAAACTCATGTTCAAGCTATAACCAACGGAGTGGACTCCGCCTTTAGCCATGATAGTGCTAAAATTTGTGTGTACAGGGGATCATAATATGGTCAGTACAATGAACATTCTGGTCGTTAATTTCAGTTTTCTAGAATGAAGCCTCAATATTTTCAGTCAAGTAGCTCCTCATTTGTACTCACAAGGCTGAGTTTGACCCTGTTCCGACTCACTGCTTCACAGAAAAATTCTGTAAGTTCCGGTGATTGAACCTGGGACTTCTGAATCTGATAATATATATATATATATATATATATATATTTGTGTTTCTTAACACTTTATGTGCTTGTACGAAATAATGCTCATCAACAATAATTTAATCGTTATACATGTGTCAAATCCTCTTTTTCTAGAGTCCGATGCTTTATTTTACCTATGAATTTTGAAATCAAATTTGAATCTTGGATAATATTATACAAGCATAAATGTTTTAACATTCCTAAATTGATAAGAATTCATTTCTTCAATTTGGTTTTTTTCACATCATTTGATAAATTAAACATCTGGGGTCTGCTTGCTAGGTTATTAGTATAATTATGTTGGTCTTAACCACTACTAATTATAGCTCTTTCAAATAATAATTCAGACTAACAAATTTTTCTCAAACATTGAATTTGAAGCTTTATTTTTGAATCTTGAGTCTTGAAGACTCATAACAATTTTAAGGATCCAAGGGGCCCATACTGATATTAATCGAAAATGAAATTTACTTGTGAACTATGAAAAAATTGCTATTAATAATTTGTGACAATGGAAAGCATACATTTACATTTGTTACATAATGTAAAGAAAAATATAACAAACAAAAATCAAAAATACATGATTCTTGATGAAACTCTTTTTATAATCGGATTCAAAATGATTGAGGAAAAATTGATATAAAATTAACTATCAGACTCTCTTCAATGTACCTCATGTACAGTAAAATTGTAAGATTATCTCACAATAGTTAATCATTTCAAAATTACATTTATGGTTCCTTTCATCCTAATTTTGATTTAAAAAAAAAGAGTATAAATTGATTGAACTAAAAGGGAAACTTGACAACCATATCTGATGTTTCAGGTGAACCAGGATTTGTTACCAGTAGGAACATATTCCTACATTTCATGTCTAGTGGTCATTCTCCTCATCACGGACATTTTGCGATACAAACCCATTATTGTCTTGGAGGGCTTCGCGGGAATCGTCGTGTGGAGTTTGTTCGCCTGGGGGAATGATTTTAATCATTTTATGGTGAGCTTTAAAATTATTAATGTTTTATCTTGTATTCACTAACTTAAATTAAGTTATGGGTGAGTTTGATATAGCATTCCAAATTGAAAAGGGTGGAAGATGGTACTGTAACAACTATATTGGTAAAATGAACACATGGTCAGCGATGTCCCTGTAAAGAGCTATGGAACTTCAAACATTTATGGCCCTATCAAAATGTCGCACCTCATACAGCCAAAGATCACACATTTTCTGTGAGCATGCTCCATTATACCTGTAAACAAGGTACATATCAGCTAACTACATGAATGTGTAATCCTCTCTGTTCCGCTCTTGTGTGGCACGAACCTGCTGTCTCTGTACTGAGGCATGCTCGCGGTAATCATGTGACCTTTGGTCAGATGACACCCGACATTTAGATAGTGTCAATACCCCCCAACTAGCAGTGGCGCCGCTGGCATACCAGAACAATTGGCTGGACTTCAGGTAACCCTTCAAATGTTTGAAGTTCCATATAACCTTATGGGGACATTTTTAAAATTTTCTACTTAGCACCGTGTCTATGTTTTCAGGTTATATGCTTATGTACTAAATACATTAGTGAGTTAGCGATGAAGAATGTTGAATTTTCCATCCTCATTTGTTCACTCTCAATTGTTTATCATTTGATAAGCATGTAAACGTTTTTTTAAATTTTACCCACAGTGAGGGTTTTACCTGAAACACTAACACGAATCAACAGGACTGCTTGACATTTTTGAACACACATTTATAGTTTTGAAGCTGTTTAATTTCCACCGTTTAACATGATTTTAAAAAGTGTTTTACCAAACCAACTGACTGATATAAGATATTATGTTTTATTTGAATAAATTAAAAAATAACACCTGTACACGGAAATTGAACCCTGGACCTTTGACTTAGCGTGCCAATACTCTACTGTCCCGTGCTAAGGATCATTTTTCACTCGTATTTTAAGGCAAGGGTCTTGTGATGGACATTTGGATTCCATTTTATTTCTCTTGGAACATACAATGTATTTGTACTCTTGGCAGCATAAAGACACAACCGAGCCGCCGGTGGCTGTGATATCAATTATATCTCTTAGTAGCCACTGATATTCAGACGTCCATCACAGACTCTGCCTTAAACTATGAGTAAAGAATGACCCATGCCGTAAATCGAACCCGGGACTCTTAGATCAGTAGAGGGACACGCTATCGACTGAGCTAAGCTGTTGGAGTGATAGCATCTCTTACTAATCAAATATATTATTATTTAAATACAATTTAAAGTGTTTTTTTTTTTGTAAAGTATATGAAATAAAGTATATTTGTAATTAGCTTCTGATCAACAAAGGAATGTTTCCATCCAGGCAGCAGAAGCTGTCTGGGGCTTATTCGCGGCAACTGAAGTGGCGTACTTCACGTACATCTACGCCACCGTTGACCGACAGCATTACCAGAAGGTGACGAGTCACATTCGAGCGGCCTTCCTCCTTGGACACTCCCTCTCTGCTCTTGTAGCGCAGACGCTCAGTTTGTTAGGAGTCATGGACGCTCACACGCTCACCTACATTACCGCCGGAGGTATTTACACTTAAAATGTTTCATTTCCACCACTACATAACTAACGGTATACTTAACTAAAAGTTGCTGCCTAATAGACTGGGACACCAATGTCCACCCTCACTAGAGGTAGCTATCCATCTTACCGATAGGTTCCAGAGGCTGTTTAGCAGTGGTAAATCATCCAATACCATGATTAACAGAATGTTTGGCGCCCACGATAGGAAACAGTCAGTCATTGATTCAGACTTCGATGGATAGCTCAGGAAATCCTTCACCAAATCCTGGCTCTAGGGGTGGGAAGAGGTTGCCCCGCCATATGCTAGCCATGAGTTATGGAGGAAGTCAGAAACTCAGCTTTACGGATTACTAAGATTTCCTGAGGCTAAATGCCCAGCGGGGGATCTCGTGGAGGTGTCTTAAACAACTATCCCTGGCTAAAGCCAAGTACGCACTACCATCTGCTTTGTATGTGTTAGACATGTGGACCTTCACCTTCCCCCACCCTCGCATAGATAACCTTCCAGGGATTTAGCCGCCAGCCTGAGTTATCAGACTGGACGGATATTGCCTGCCACCATGGAGGGGCCTTGTACAAATTTTACTGGCACAATTTCACTCTGGATCAGGCGGAGTGGTCTACTAACGCCCACCCATCGGGTGAGCCTCAAATTGAAATGAAAATTACCACAATAGAAACCGCAAATTGAAATTGAATTGAAATGACAATTACCACAATAGAATCCGACACCTTAGTTCAGTCTGTAGCATGTCTGTCTACTAAACTAAGGGTCCCGGTTTCGATTCCCGGCATGTCCGAAAAATCTTATCATTGGTGAAATGTGGGCTTACCCTCTCACAGTGATAAATTAATGATCGGGGACTGGATGTTGGGCCTGTCTCAGTCTTAAGTTAGATTATAAGGTGTATGAAGCTACGACAGGCCTAGCAAGCCTGTAGTGGAAAATATATGAGTCTAACAAAAAACTGACTACAGGCTGGAAACAATAATGGATGTAAAAAAAACCACTTAATATCAGCACATCCAGTCCCACTGACCAATCTAACACCTGCCCCACACTACTCCCCGAAGTTCTTAACTATTGAAGTATTGTAAATATTATTTAATTAATGTTTGGTCATGACAATAACTGTACAAATCCTTAATTCAATTTTATGAAGGGCTGGACCTTGTAATCTTACTTGTTATGGTTAGAGGGGAATCACTTTTAAGCTGGACTTCACGCAATTAATTTTGGATACATTTTGACCATTTCAGACTAACATCCTCCTCAAAGGTTGTTCTGTCCATTTTGGCAGGTCGCTCTCTCAACTAAGGATGTGCAAAATCCACTTTTTAAATTTGAAGAGAATTTGCATCATTTATATAAAATATTCTATAAGCAAAATTGAAATTTGAATATCTTTTGTTGATTGTCTTATAAGTGAAAAAAAAACATATATATATACACACACTATGATTATTTATATAACTTCATACACTAAAATTTTTTAGAAAATGTTTAATTGCACAGCTATTGTTAGTAATATTTAATTCTAAGATGATAAATCAAGTTATTATGACACCATGAAATTCAATTCTTTAGTTTTTTCCATGGTATTTTATTAGCAAATTTTCTTATTGGTCAAGATTCATAATTGTAGAAGATGGAATATATTTTCGAAGCCAAGTCAACATTTTCAAAGCTTTGCTATTAATTATAATGCATCTTACAGCCCTTTATTCTATATATTATATTGATAGTTAAGGTAGGAGATAGAGAACAGAAGAAAAGGCCAGTGTTTTTGCAGTTTATATAGCAAAAATTTTTTTGGCCAGACTTGATGATAAAATATTACTCCAGTTCGCAGTTGCTGAATATTTGTCATGAGCATTGTGGCATCAGATGATAAAATGTTTAAATGAAGAGAAAAAGTTGTCATTAAATTCTAGGACACCCTTGACAGTTATTCAACAACTGTCGATAACACCATGTGAACAAAATTAAACTCTCCCTCCCTACTGAAGAAAGATTTGATTTAGTTTGGCTGACAAAATGTTTTGATATAAAAACCGCAAAAACAATTCCCATTTCTCATGTCCCCCACACTCCCACCTTAAGTCACAAATTCTTTGCTACTTCCAGCTCTGAGCTTGTCGACAATATGGGCGATACTACTTCCTAACGTCAAACAAAGCATTTACTTCCATCGGGAAGATAAAACCAACAGCGAAGACTCGGACGATACGATTGCTGTTACCGACACCAAAGATGTAGCGTTTCCTATCCCATTGAAGAAAACATTCACGGAGAAGTGCGTCATCGCATACAAGTTCTTAAAGAAAGATTTCTTGGCCGCGTACACGAACCTGTATGTCGTCAAGTGGTCAATTTGGTGGGGACTAGGAGCTGGTTGCTATCTGCAGGTTGGCTTTTTTTTTTTACAAACTTTTGTATGTGTGTGTTTATATAAAGCTGTTTTAATGTCTATTCTTCTGAAACTTTAATATATTTATAATTCTCCCACTCGTATGATTTTACTTGTATTAAGTATTATATTCATGCATGTCTGAGGTACATCACTTGTAGGCCATTTTGTGGGAAGATTAGTCAGTACTAATGATCTGTTTCCCAGGGGATGCCCGAATGTACTAATTGTACATCTTTTTCTAGGAGGCTCTCTCTATGTGCCAAAAAGATGAGGTACTGGTTACAGTGAATAATTTTAGAGATTTTTGAATGCAAGTACATTATATAATATACCTAAATTTAACTCACTACATTTAAAACAATCATACTTGCATTCAAGATAATTTAATAGATTAAAATGCTTATAAATAAATCTTGAAGGTTAAAAAAAATTTAAATAGTTTATTTCTAGTTTAATTTATTAATATTTATTTTAATAGAGAGTGGCTTAATATTTCTTTCTTTGTGGAATCATTATTAACTCTTAACCTAACTAATCAAGCCCTGTTGACTGTAGGGATGGTTCCCCTTTTTGATAAAAATACCCATGCTACCAGCTGGGAATCGAACCCAGGACCACTAGGTTGGTAGTCAAGTGCGCCTACCACTATACCAGTATAGTAAGTATTGCTCACAAGGTACTAAATAATTTTTATTTTATTATGAACATATTATATTTATTTTTTCTCCATGTCTCACAACCTGCTTGGGTTATACACATCTATACTGATTACGCTAATGTGTCAGGGCTGAGAAAGGTACAATTTAGAGAAAATATAGCCACATTTGTGTGGAGGAACACTGGGAAACCCTTTAGGGAAAAAACCACCCTAAATACAACAAGGCATATAAACCCTAATGATGATGATAGTAATGATAATGATAATGATAATGATAGTAACAATAAAAACAATACAACCACCAGCCATGGTTCAAACCCTGATCTCCCCGTCACTAGCAAACTGATCTAAACAAGCTTGACATTTAAACCGTGTGTTCACTGACACAGGTGTAAACATTTCTTTTATTCCAGATACTCAAAACATCCAAAACTTCCCGATTATAGTTGTCATCATCATCATCATCATCATAATCAACTCCTTCCAGCCTGTGGCCAGGTCAGTTTAGTAAAATGCCTTCATATTCCTATAACCTTCCACTGTTCTTCCTTTAGTTGCTCTTCTCGCTTGCACACATTCTGTAATCTGTTCCTCTCAACTCTTTCTTAGCTTCCCTTGCGGTCTTTTTCCTACCTACTTCATTTCCATAAATCTCTTTGGTAACCTCTCCTTACCATCTCAGCCTTGCTTCCTCTACTATCTCATGTACTTCCACTTTTTCTTGGATAACTTCAAGCACTCCCAAGTACAGTGGAATTCAAATAATGTTTGTCCATTTATATACATTTTTAGTTGGAATCCTAAATCAGATGGTTGATACACAGATTAGCTAAGAGTTAAGACACGTTAACACTTAGCATTCTCCTACATGGTTAGAGCAATATCGCTATTAATTTTTAAATTTCTATTTACTAGAGAATGGACACTCAAATCCTCAATCCCTTAAATCATATGGTATTCGAGAGATTCAAAATTCATGAAAATCTCAAAATGATAACTCAAATACACCTTACGAAGACCTTGACTTGAAATCCCAGTTTTAAGCAATTGGTAAAATAAATTATATAGACTTGTGTAGTTGGTAAAATAACAAAATCACTAAAAAGGACAAAATTGTATTAATATTATTAATTTAATCTAAAAGGGTTATCTTGATTTCTTATGACATAACAGATATGACATATAAAATAGTGTTTGTCAGTAGAACCAAGCCTTAAACAACTTTTCAAAATTCAATTTTAAATATTTTGATTATGCTAAAATTGTACACTTTTAAAGGCTCAAAGATTTGAGATTCGAAAGAAAATTTAAGATATTCAAATTCGAGATTCATTTTAAATAAATAAAGAATGTAACCCCATCTCTGCTATTTACTCATTTCAGTGGTTGCATGATCTAAGGTGTTATTTTAGCTAATGTGCAGGATTGCCAAAGACAAGATCAGAGTTTGAACCTCGGTCGGGTGATTCTTTTAAATGTTTTCCCACTCTCCCTTCACGCAAATAGGAGTATTTAGCCTATAAATTATATATACCTCATCCCTACAACATTAGCGTAACTAAGATATATGTGTACAACCTGAATGGGTAGAGAAACGCAGCGAAAAATAAATATATTTTAATTTTATTTCAGGCTTATGGCTACAATCAAATGGTTTACGAGGTAATTCTCAAAGAGAGTGGTGAGCTTGAGACAGCCAAGTACAACGGGGGAGTAGAAGCAATAAGTTCCCTACTAGGTACAGCTGTGAACAAAAGTTTATTGCTTTTGTGTGTGTGTGTGTGTGTGTGTGTGCATGCGTGCGTGCATACGTGCACTGCATCTTTCTGCCCATTTGGGATATCTGCATAATATTCACATTAATAGAGGAAGGGATGAATAAAGGCAAGATTTAGAGGTAACGTATCTACAGTTATGGAGGGAAAGTGGAAAGTAATTTAGGGAAAAAACACCCTCAGTACACCTGGCCAGGATTTGAACCCCAATCTCCCTGTCATCGGCAATTCAGTGTATTGTAAGACTGATGCCTTAGACCAGGGGTCTTCAACCTTTTTATGTCCAAGGGCCAAATTTTCGCTATCTTGTTGGCTCGTGGGCCGCAATACTGTACTGACAATATTTGGATTGAATAAATATTCATATTAGCTCATTCTTATACACTTATACTCACACTAGGGATTAGGATTTCTCGTTGAAATATGTTTTTTGTTGTTTTATAGCAGGAGGTAGCACGATTTGTTTTGTCTACTATAGCTGTCATTTGCACGGTTAAAAGTACATTTTGTTTTAAAACACAATACTTTTCTTAATGCAAAAGGTAAAAATCAGATATAAAATAGCATAAAAGATGTATTTATTTTATTAGTTTATTATGTAAAATATTTATCTGTATTTGTCATTTTTTCTCTTGATATAATTTTTCATGAGCAAGCGGGCCTCAAAAAACGTTGCTGCGGGTTGAAGACTCCTGCCTTAGACCAATCCACTATTATTGTGGTGACTTGGTGCATTTTTATGATTTCAGTCCATAAAAATTCTGTAAATTATTTTCATATGATTTTAACGAAATGAAAATCTTATCTATAAAATTACTATAATAACATTTGCTGTTAATCTGTTAATCAGTTGGTAACATGTCTACCTACTAAACTAAGGAAAGGCCCCTGGTTTGGTTCTCGGCATGGATTAACACTTTTTCATTGGTGAAATTGGGGTTTCTTCTTTAAAAATGATAAATTAACGACCGAGGTGGTTGGGTGTTGTGTCAGTTCTAGATTTAGGTTAGTTTATAAGTTGTGTACTGATGTGATCAAGTGCACATTCAATTTCTCAAATAAAAAAAACTGTTCTCAAGCACACAAACAAAGACAAACAGGGTAGTGATTGTTTATTAAAGCACACAAACAAAGACAAACAGGGTAGTGATTGTTTATTAAAGGTGCTGCCGTGGCATTTGGCTGTGGTTTCCTTCGATTCGACTGGACACGCGTTGGCGATGTGTTCTTAGGACTGGGGTGTGTGGCTGTGGGTGTCATGTTGTATGTCTTCTCCGTCAGCGAGTCCATCTGGCTTGGATATTCCGGCTATGGCATGTTTGTTATCCTCTTCAACGGACTCATCACCATTGCAACGTAAGTTGCTGCTTTTTTTTTTTTTTTTAATCCATGTCAACATGAAAGTCTTTGATTTATACTTATTATTTTTTTTTAATTCAATAAACGTTGGCACTAGTGCTGTGTAAAGTAAACTTGTTTAAATTTCTAAGTGAAGTAGAGAATCAAATATGAAATATTCTTGAAACCAAATCGAAGTTTGAATATTTTTGGTTATTTGTTTTATGCTTTTTTTTTATTTTCCGTCACTCTTGCCGCCAGATGAGGTCTCAACATTACAACCGTGTTCTCGGTCTGAATCCAAGAAATAACTCTGCTGGGGTTTTACCCATAAATGTGTAAGGGATATTCCTATAGGCAAAAAGAAAATTATTTATCCTANATTTTTTTTTGTATTTCACAATTATTTTTTGTAATATTTCATTATGATTTGATAAAGTAAGTTATTGTCACAACATGTTACTCTATTACTTTATATTATTTCATACTAACATTAAATTATATAATATATTATATTTGGAATAAGGTATAAGAAAGGTGGATAGAAACATATAAAAGGGACGAACACAATATGGCTTTTACAATGAAAAGAAGAACACAGTTCATACTTTACATTGCTGCCATTGGACAAAGAGGTAATGGCTGCCTCTTGAAGAAATTCGATTGTCACCGCCCAATCCCCTGGCCTAGGTTTCATTCTATTGGAATTCATCAGGGAGGAGTGTGAAACGCGCAGTGCAACTTCCTAAAAGAGGAAACAAAAAAACAAAACAAAAATACAAAACAAAAAAACTTTTCATTGTAAACACCATATTGTGTTTGTTCCTTTTATATGTTTCTATCCACCTTTCCTATACCTTCTTCCAAATATAATACAATTACCTCATAAAGCTAAAAGAGGTTTTCCTTATAGAGATATATTAAATTATATAATGTATTCATACTTCTAAAAATAGCATTAATTGAACATAAATTGATTATTTTAGCTATCAATATTTTTTACTCGCAAAGCTTCGTACTTGTCGAAGTCTCTAATATTTTCGAAGCCAAGTCAAAGTTTCAACACTGTTTTCATATATGTCTTAGTCCTGAACCACTTGTTTGTATTTCTGTGATGTCAGCTGTAATTATGATGACGTGTTTGCAGGGCAGAAGTTGCCCGCAACATCAGTGAGGACAGTTACGGCCTGATATTTGGAGTGAACACTTTGCTAACACTCCTCGTACAGACCCTTATCACGCTGGTGGTCGTGAGCTCAACTGGCTTAGCCCTCGGGCCCAGGCAGCAAGTAAGGACTAACATTTACTATTTGCAATTCACTAAATTGAAAAATGACACTTGGACATGAGAATTGAACCCAGGATCTTTGACTTTGTGTACCAATACGCTTACCACCTAACTATCTAGGAGTTGTCCTGTGTCCAGGATAATTTTTCACTTGTATTTTAAGTATCAGGCGATTTCTGCACGTCCATCACAGACTCTGCCTTAAAATATGAGGAAAGAATAACCCTGGGTTCAATTATTGGGTTGAGGTGTCAATTTTTAATTTAAAGAATATGATATTTAGCGGTTATAATCCTACTTAAAAACTATAATAGCTTGGCTATTTAACCCATTACTAGGGTCCTTTGAATCCTTGAGGCTATTCAAAATTCATTGTAAAAATAATAATATTCACATTTTAATATTTCAAAATATCTGAGTTATTTAACATGAACTTTCTGAACTGACACAACAGCCATGCCTGGAATCAAACCCGAGATCTTTATCTTTATGGTCAGACACGCTATCAACTGAGCCAAGGTGTCATACTAATAATGGTTAAAATTGTTGTAATAATGTGTATCCACATTCACTCGAGTTGTAAAAATAAAGTCTCAAGAGTGGCTAGGTTTTCCTCAAAGCTATGTTTGGTTAAACTACTCAAAAGCGTAGCGTATGTTGTAACTACAACCAAAATATTAAAAGTTACTATTTACTAGTCACTAATTATATATTGTTAAATGTTCTGACAGTGTCAAGCTTTTACTATTATTACATTATTATAATTAGCTAACTAAATATTCAAACTCGCATTGGAGGTCATCGAATGGTCTAAGAAGCCATTCTCGCAATAGACTGTACTGGCAATGACACTGAGATCAAGGTTTAATCCCTAATAGTAGTTTTTCCTAAAGGGTTTTCCACTCTCCCTCCCCATTCAAATGTGAGTGTAATAATTTTAAATTAAACCTTCCATATCCCTAACACATAAGCATAATTAGTACATATCTGTATCACTCGAACTAGTAGGATGACGTAGTGCTAAAAATATATTTTTTAATATTTTCAAATCCTGCATGGAAAAATACTCATATGTTAATATTATATATATATATATATATATGTGTGTATATATATATATATATGTGTATAACCTGAACAGGTAGTAAGACGCTGTGATAAAAAAATTATATATATATATATATATAATTTTTTTATCAACAGCGTCTTACTACCTGTTCAGGTTATACACATATATGATCATTACTCTAATGGTATAGGGATGAGGGAGAAAGCATTTAAAATGTGATCTACCTGCATTTGCATGGAAGGAGATGTGGAAAACATTTAGGAAAAACTACCATCATTAAACCAGACCGGGATTCAAACCCTGATCTCATCATCAGCAGGCCAGTCCAACATGAGAGTGACACCTTAAACCATTTGGCCACTGTAGCGGTTTATTATTATTTATAGCACACACTTATACAAAAACTAGTGTTTTCAGACTTAAGCCACATAGTAGAAGTTTCCATTGTAATTGCAACAGTCATCATCTGGGATGAATGATGTGTGGACAATAGTTTGAGGTCATTTTATAGATTTAACTGGTAACTTTACACCAAATCAATCGGTGCTAATATATCCTGTGATTGATTTGTTGGTATTGACTAAGTGTAAAGTCTATAAATTGACTTAAATCTCTTTGTCTGTACAACTTGTTTCATCATATCTCCCAGAGAATGCTGTTGTAGATAACGTCAACGAGAACGTCCTCAACGCAGCTCAGAACCGAAAACATTAATTCTAATCCAACAAACAAACATACTAATATGCTAATGATAAACTTTTCTTTTCTTCTTTTCAGTATATGGTCTATGGAGGATACTTTGTAGTTCTTGGTGGTGTGTTTGGAATCTTCGCCATAAAAACATTATTTTTTAAGAAAGTGAAGGATGAAGTTTTGCACGATCCAAGAAAATACACATAATTGAAAGGATGGTACATAAACACATTTCAGAATTGAACTTTAATGAGGTTTATTTTTTTTATGGGCCTGCTAGCTCAAGCTTTTCGATTCGATTCGATTTGATCTCAAGTGAGCCTTACATAAAGTCCCCCGGGTATCAAGCCATGTCTGGGCTAAATATCATTTAAAAATGTAGCTAATCTAAATAAAAAAACAAATTTAGTAAAATTATTTAAAAAAGATTAACTAAATTAAGACTCTCATTTAATTATTTGTTTCAGCGTCACTCACCTCCCATTGCAGTTATAGATCATTGTGTTAGGGATGAGGAAGTTGGAACTTATAGAAAGCATACCTGCATTTGCATGCGAGGAGTGTGGAAAACTATTTAGGAAAAACCACTTTCAGACCACCTGATCAGGGTTGAAACCCCAATCTCCTCGTCCAGTATATTTCCAGAGTGACACTTAATATTATTCGACCACCATTGCAAATAAAATAAGTTATTTTATTTGAAGTGACATTAGCATTCCTTAGGAGGAATTGTCTTCTGCACGTCATAGAAGGAAATGTTGAGGGAAAGAGCAGCTTAGGAAGAAAGAGGAATCAAATGTTGGATGACTTGAAGGAAAGAAGAAAATTTTGATAGATGAATTTCTTGAATTTTTGAAACTCTTTTGTAACTTTTGAGGTGAGATCAAGATTTTTTTCCCTTGAATTTTCAAGAGATATTTTTAGTCTTACATATCCCTAGTATTTTCACATATCTTCCAGGGTTTTTTTACATGCCACAATCAGCATGGGACAGATGGCTTTTTTTCTCATCAAAAGAAAGTTGTGCTACAGATTTTTACTTCTCGAAAAAAATTCGTTGACCCCGGCTGGGTTTGAAATCATGAATATCAGGTTCTGAGATGAGCACTTTACCCCAAGACCTCCTAGTTTGACTTAAAGCTGTAGAATCCTCAAATTTATTGGCAAGCAAGTTCCCTCATACTGCACACCTAAGTTGACTAAAATAATCAAGAGAAATTATGGTTATAATCTACTACATCATTAATCAATAATAACGGAAACAGAATTGAACAAAATGTTAACATGAGGACGGAAGTTGGAAACAAAACGAATTATACCAACATAAAAAAATGTTGTATACCAACAAAATTGTAGTAAGGTCGAGATTCGGACAAAAAATTGAGAATAAATCCACATCGTTTGCCATGTTAAGATACCAGCTAAGCTTGCTCTATTCCTGGTAATCCCATATCTCACATTATATACACAGTATGAGATTTGAATATAATAAAATATATCAAAAAGATTGTTGTAACATTTTAACATTTTAATATGTTTTTATACATCCTCTAAATTTAATAATATGATGTAAATATGATAACTATAATTTTACAGTTTCATAAACCAAGAGTTTCGTTAAAATTTAGACTACCTTATTTTACAAATGTACCACAAATATAAACAATGAATTACATACTATGAATGGTTTGCATGGTAGGTTAATTATTATAACTCCCAGACAAGTTAATTTACGTTTAGTTTATAAAGTGTTTTAAATACAATTACATCCTACCAATAGTTAACTGCACTATAACTTCCTAACAGGCTAATTTACATTTAACTTACATAGTGTTTTAAATCAACTGGTCTGGAAGTCATAATGCAGTGAACTATTATTAAGATTTTATATGTTTTTAAAATACTTTGTAAGATAAATATAAATTAACTTGTCTGGGAGTTAAAATACAATGAACTATTGTTAGAAGATATATGTGTTTAAAACACTCTGTAAGCTAAATGTAAATTAATTTGTCTGGGAGTTATAGTGCAATGAACTATTGTTAGAAGATATTTGTGTTTAAAACATTTTGTAAGCTAAATGTAAATTAATTTGTCTGGGAGTTAAAATACATTAAACTATTGTTAGAAGATATATGTGTTTAAAACATTTTGTAAGATAAATGTAAATCAAGTTGTCTGTAAGTTATAGTGCAGTGAACTCTTGTTAGAATATATGTATGTTAAAACACTTTATAAGATAAATGTAAATTAATTTATCTGGGAGTTAAAATACATTAAACTATTGTTAGAAGATATATGTGTCTAAAACACTTTGTAAGATAAATGTAAATCAAGTTGTCTGTAAGTTATAGTGCAGTGAACTCTTGTTAGAATATATGTATGTTAAAACAACTTTATAAGATAAATGTAAATTAACTTGTCTAGAAGTTATGATACAGTGAACTATTGTTAGAAGATATATGTGTTTAAAACACTCTGTAAGCTAAATGTAAATTAATTTATCTGGGAGTTATAATGCAATGAACTATTGTTAGAAGATATTTGTGTTTAAAACACTTTGTAAGCTAAATGTAAATTAATTTGTCTGGGAGTTATAGTGCAATGAACTATTGTTAGAAGATATTTGTGTTTAAAACACTTTGTAAGATAAATGTCAATCAACTTGCCAATAAATTATAATACAGTGAACTATTGTTAAGATTATGTATGTGTTAAAACACTTTGTAAGATGAATGTAAATTAACTTGTATAGTGCAGTGAACTATTGTTAGGATATACATGTGTAACTACTTTTAATAAGGTTGGTAACTTCCATAAACCTAGATTTTGTCACCAGAATAGATCTACAAACAACTATTACAAAAGTTTTTAAAATATTACTTTTTAACAATTACTGTAAAAAAAATGGTGCGGGGAGTGCAAAGTTAACATTTTCTATTCAAAGCTTAATCAAATGTGATAAACTCTTGAAACCTAATTGAAGTTCATTCATTTTAAATGGTTTTGTACTGGTAAATTTGTTTATTGTATTGTGTATTTATATAATTTCAAAACTTAATATTATAAAATATGATCATGGATACAAGAAAAAGTTAGATTTATTGGCTGATAAGTTTTCACAAAGTATGAATCAATTATAGTATAGGAAGATTAAACGGTGAGAATAGAATAAAAGGCCAAGGCCTACACACTTAACAGAAAACTGTAGGCCTCAAAGTTCACAATAAAAACACAACGAAACACATAATTATGAAATTTTTTGAGGTACATCAGTCCCCTTCTTCAGTGGAAGAGAGTATTTATTTGTATTTATTTAGCACCACATCTTACTACCCATTCGGGCTATACACTTAAGTACTAATTACACTGAAGGGCTAGGAATTGGAAAGGTCGAATTATAGATGAAGTGAACCCGCATTGGCATGGAAGGAGAAGAGAAAACCATTTAGGAACAGCCCCCCTCCCCCCAGTTCATCTGAGC
This sequence comes from Timema bartmani, assembly GCA_902151455.1. NCBI lineage: Eukaryota > Metazoa > Arthropoda > Insecta > Phasmatodea > Timematidae > Timema > Timema bartmani. The sequence goes on from CABFWB010000514.1 coordinate 194,204, forward strand.
GAGATTCTAACCTCGAGACCCCCGTCCTCAGCAGTCTAGCTCAACACGAAACTAGTGCATTAGCTAACTAAGCCACTGAGCTAGGTCAGAAGAGTAAAACACAGACTTAAACTATGACAGCATGGCTAGAGGTTGAACATGATTACTTAGATTCTGGCTTGTTTCTTTAATCACAAAAAGGCTTAGGCTTGATTTCTGCAGTTGTCTGTTCAAACGTGTATCTTTACTCTTGGCAGATACAATATTCTAGCCATCTACCAAGAGTAAAGACAGAAGTTTGAACAGGCAACTGTGGAATCCAAGCCTAAACTTTTTTTTGTGAATCAAGAAACAGACAACATACTCTAATTGACCATGATCAACATATAGCCATGCTGTTGTAGTCCAGTCTGTTTTACTCTCTTATGCTGAAGAATGGGATTGATGTGCCCAAAAATTTCATAATTATGTGTTTAAATTGCTATAAGGAAAACCTTTCTTCGCTTTATGAGGTAATATTTGGAAGAAGGTATAGGAAAGGTGGATAGAAACATATAAAAGGGACAAACACAGCATGGCTTTTACAATGAAAAGAAGAATACAGTTCACACTTTACATTGGTGCCATTGGACAAAGAGGTAATGGTTGCCTCTTGATTTTCTTTCAGAGGCAACCATTACCTCTTTGTCCATTGGTAGCAATGTAAAGTGTGAACTGAGTTCATCTTTTCATTGTAAAAGCCTTATTGTGTTCGTCCACCTTTCCTGCAGCTTCCAAATATAATATAATTATGTGTTTGGTTGTGTTTTAATTATGAACGTTGAGGCCTATTGTTTTTTGGTAGGTTTATAGGCCTTGCCCTTATATCCTCCTTTCAATGTTAATTTAATACAGCCGGCGATACTTTTCTTTAGTTAATATAAAAAGATTGAAATACATTTGAAAATAATGTACTGATAATCAAACGAATATATAGGCACAACTAAAATGACATGAACCAAATTAAAATTATTAAATCACATAAACTAAGTAAGAAGTTGTTAAAAACATTAATTTAAAAATTCTTGGTATGAATATATGAATAAATAAACTTTGTTAAACAAAGGAAAAGAATATTGTTATATGTACATTTATTTGTTTGGATCATATAAAATTGGCCTAAATGTACCAATAAGAATTCGTTAAATACTAGGTAATTAATAATATAACATTTATTAAAACATTTCTGAGAAATAATGGTTAAAGATATTGCTTGAAATACATGAAAATTTTTTGTTTGGTCAATATCATATAAGTTAATTGGAGGATTTTAAGTTTTGTGCTTAAGGTTTAAAAATCTACAGAAGATTGTTTTTCCTAAAACTAAAACATTTATGTTTGTTTAAGGTTTAAATATATTGATATTGATGCTTTTTATGTTCTATGGTCAGGACTGCCAAGGTCTCTAAATTATGTCTCAATATTTCTCCGTTGAGTTTTTCAAAATGTTTAATAAATGTTACAAAATCTCTACAAGTCTCCATAAGGAAAACCTCTTTGTGCAGTGGCAGCAATGTAAAGTGTGAACTGTGTTCTTCTTTTCATTATAAAAGGCATACTGTGTTTGTTCCTTATATATGTTTCCACCTTCCCTGTAACTTATTCCATATGTACTATAGAAAATATTATGCAAATGAATGTTTGGTATTAATGTTATCATGAAAGATTCTGTATATGTTTTGTGCAAATTACACAACAAGCACGATGAAAAGATTGGGATGTAATAAAATTGAAAAATCATTGTCTTAATCATTTGTTACTCAACACAATACAGTTTAATGTACTTTCAAATAATGTCTCAATAAAATTTATAATTTGTTAATAAAGTGTTTGTTTCATTGTTATCTCCATCATCATCCCCCCAAATAGAGTTGGATCAAATCCAATATTTGACCAATCTGAATCCTCATTTTCCCTACGAATTTCAAATTTGAATCTTGGAACATAAGAGGAAATAGAGAAAGTAGTTAAATCTTAAGTCTTTTTGTGATGATATATTCATGCATTTAAGTGTTAAAATAATAAATTCCAAATCAAAACTTAATAAAGGTGGATTTTATTTAATAGACTATTTTCTCAAAAATCATGAGTAATAAAATTATATAATCCTAAATGTTCTATTTATATGGCACTGGTTTACTAAGCAGGAAGCCCTCCATCTCACACTTTCTCCATATTTCTAAATAAAATGTCAAAATTTGACCTTCATTTTAAGTATTTTCCTAGTACAGTTGTATCCGCTGATTCATATCCACAGTTTACAGCTGCTCAATTTTATTTACCTTTGATTAAAGAAGAAAAATTGTTTAGGAACATATTACGAATATCACTGTAGTTCTAATAAGAGTACATACAACAGAGCTTATTTTAAAATACCTCCTGGAGTTTTATATTCTCTTAATACAACCATCGATAAAAATCCCAAAATATTGGCTTAGTTTGAGAGAATTTTCTTACTAACTTACTAGGAGATTATAACTCTTCAAGAGGTGGATTTTTTAATACCTCTTGCAGTTTCATATTCTCTTAGTACAACCATCGATAAAAATCCCAAAATATTGGCTTAGTTTGAGAGAATTTTCTTACTAACTTACTAGGAGATTATAACTCTTCAAGAGGTAGTTTAATATCTCAATTTGAGCGGATTTTCCCAAGTATTTGTATCAGAAGAATATGAAACTTAAGAGGTAACTTATTTTAAAAGGTATCTGAAAGATTTTGTTGTTAATATTTTATTTAAATGGTATGTTTGCTACTGTGGTAAGGTGGTTAAAGTGCCTGGCTACAGAGCAAGGTGTCAATGGTTCAATCCCAAGTGCTTCCAAAAGTTTTTTTGTGAAGAAGTGGGTCTGGAACAGAGTCAAAGTCTGCAACGTGAATAAAGAACTAGCTACTCTGGTCTAGAAAGCTGAGACTAGCAGCCAAGAGCCTTTTTTGTGCTGACCACATGAAGCACAAGCTTTTCTCAAATGTTAGCACTATGATCATTAACGGCAGCAGCAACTCAGTGGGTACAGCTCACTTTGTGTCTCGGGCCACTGAATTTAATCATTATTTTAAGACTTTCTGAAGAAGGATTTTTCAAGTACTTTATTCAAAGGATGCGTCACTCTAATCACAATTCTTATTCTAGATCCGTTTTTATCTGTACACGATTTTAATAACATATTTAATTATTTTTATTATTGATGTGTATCTACAATCTAAAGAACATAGGAAGAGAAGGACCAATTTTAAGTAAATATACTAACATCTGGCTCTCGAATCAGATATGTAAATCACTAAACTAGCTCTGCTAATAGCTCAATTTTCTTGACCCAATTTAAAATAAAATCATTTAAAAAAGGCCTTAATTTTATATCAATTATGTTAAGAATATTTAAGTATAGCCTAATTAATGTATATAATATTATTTTTTAAACTCTTAGATATTGTACACCTTGATAAAGTGCATTATATGTTATGTTAATAAGGAGGGAAGGTGGTCAAGAAACATTAAAAAACAGAAGTGTATGGCATAATTTATTGACAATCCAATAAGAAAATGAATTATACATAGTAGGTACAACATATTATTTATGACACTGTTAAACAAAGATAAATTTAAACAAAATGTCGATAATTAATTGCATGCAATATTGTAATGTTGCACAATATACAGGTATATAAAGAATAAAACTATGTACAAACATCATGATTTTTCAAAACAATTTTTCAAATAACATACCTTTTTTTTTTTTTAATCTCTGAAGGTGTCTACTATTAAGATGTAGCACTGCCTTACAGTGTGAGAGTATTTATTTCCTTTAAGTTTGCAACACCCTTAAGGTAACCCCAATAGACATTTTGAATATTTAAAAACCATGTTGTTCTTAGCAGGGATGAATACAGTTTGAATTGTAATGAGCAGTTACAATTGAGAAGAGCCTTCAGCATGATAAGAAGCGAGAACGTAGGGGGAATGTATAATTATTACTTTTAACAACAGTTTACTTTATGAACCTGCATGTGGCAGTGAAAACTGGCCTTTTTGGGTTTAATAGTGTTTTATCCGAATCACAGTATTGTCACATTATTCATGGAAGAAGGTAAAAAAAAAAGAAAAAAAAGAGGAACAGAAATCACACACACAAAAAAGTATCAGTGTGCTTTATATCCTTCTTTTATGTACTTATTAAATATTTGATAACAAAACGTACCTCAAAAAGTGAAAAGAGGTTTTCCTTATAGAAATATATTGTTTTAGGCACTAGTATGTATTTCAAATACAAGATATTACATATTCATTCCATTTCATATTGTAAATATTCCAAAGGCACTTATTATCACAGCTTTTCTCTGTAATATTTCTAAAGGGGAGAATCCGATGAATGTATCCTTCACTGGTTGTTTATAATGTCAGCCTTCTTATAGAAGATGTCATTGCTGTCCTGTGTGTGTTATCAAGAATTCTTAGCAACACTCTTGAACTACCAAGAAACTTTAAATCAAATGAGTTGACAGATAAACTAATTGACTTATCAGCTATGAGTATCAACATTTTACCAATAATTTTTTTACTCCAAGTAAATATTTACATTATAAATTTGTTACCGTAGAGTTAAAACAAATTTAACCTAAATAAAACATGTTTTTTTGTTTATTGACTCAAAATACAGACATACCCCTCTTTCCGAAGCTTTGTTTATACTCCGGTTTTAAATTGTAACTATTTCCCAAGTATCTGACAGCTGCCTTGTAAATATGACAGTTTAGCGACATGCCGATACTGGCTTATTTCTGGAATAATTTTGTTTACAAACACGAAATGTGCAGCATCTGTGTGTTATGCTCTGTGATTTAGTGAATTTATAAACTGTTAATTTATTTTAGTGATAAATGCCTTATTTATGTCAGTTATGCGCACATATGACGATTGCAACACAATACATATATTGACAAAAGAAAAAAAAAGGGCAATAATTAGGTTCACGACAACAGTCTGTAACAAAACATGTTGTAATAACAAGGTATGCCTGTATATACATCTATATTAGATTTAAAATGTCTGTAAAATAAAAAATTCTTCCATTTAGACAAAATGGAGTAAATTTACATGATCATTGAATGTACAAGTATTAAACAATTTCAACAATATCTGCTTAATTTCTAGTATATAATTCTTTAAGGTAATTAAGAAGCGAAACATGATTCTTAAAAATAACTCTTTTAAGAATAACTCTGCATTCAAAGTATACAGTTTAAATTTCATAGGAAATCCATTATTTGAAAACTGGAAACTCATGTTACCACAATGGTGGAAATAAAAATTTTACAATTGTATTCATATTCTTAGTCTGTTTAGTTAATACTGTAAAGATAAATTAAACCGTAATGCCTGGTTTACACGATACATAAAACTGATCAAGAAAACATGCTCAATGTCTTGCATGAGTGTTGCTTGCACGCAAGTTCTGTGCTTGGAAGTGTTTAAATGTTGCTCAGTTTACGTGTGTATTTTCCTTCCCTACTTATAACAGAAAAAGAAATAGTGGGAGCCTTTTTTCAATTTGGCAAGATGTAAGAGTGTCAATTACTTGATTATTATGTTATCCCAATTAATTTTAAATTATTTGCAGGAAGCTATGGGGAAAAAAGGGAAGAATTTGGATGGGGAACTGGATTCTATCTGTAAATAGGGGAAATAGTTTACCAGAGGCCTATTTCTACCTGATACAATTTAATAAACTGACAAGTTGTTTATTAAGACTAACGTCGAGTCATTATTAAAAAAAAAAGACAACAATGATGTAAATGAATAATACATGCCATAGATGTGGAACAACTTGCTAGGAGTACAAAATATTTAACACTAAAAAATCCTAGTTTCATTCATGATTTGCGTCGAGACCGAACACATCACCTGCTTCGAGTATAATCTGACTTGCGTGCTCACCAAAAAACATGGTTTCACGCATCGTGTAAACCAGACATAATTCATAATGAAGTATTATTTAAAGCTTTTTAATAAAATATATAATTTATAAATCAAAATATATTTATATAATGCCAAATTTTAAGGAGTTTTATTCAATGTTGTTGGTCTAAAATAGGCTTTATTTAAAAATTAACGTTTAGTCACTATTTAGTCTATCTTTATAACATTTTATATACAAACTATATATAAAAATCAACCATACAGAAATAGTCAGAATTAAAACCACTATATATATATATATATTATTAAAAAAAAGCGATATACTTAGTTCACATAACTAGATATACTTTCCTAGAATGAAAATTACCATACAATAGGTTTTTACAAATAACTACAAACATATCTAGTCCCAAAAACATACCATTAAATGAGACAATAAAATACTATCAATAAACAAAAGTAAAAGCTATTTATGTTTGGCAATTTGAAGAGTGAAGAGTTGACTCAAAATGCTTTTAAGGTAAATCCTCTAATAATCCTCGAGTGATGTAAATATCTAAAGAGAATAAGGATGGGAATGCAGCACTTCAATTAAAACTCATTCATTAGTAATAGGAAGTACACAATGATGGAAAAGATAAGAATCCAAAGGAGAATGATGAAGATGAATATCGCAAGGGAGACCTAGAAAGAGATGGGAGGAAAAGGTAAAAAGTGTGTGAGTGAGAGAAGCATGGAAGCAAATAGAGGAGGAAGAATGGAAGACGAAGATGGAGCATTTTACTAAAATGATCCAGCCACGGGCTGGAAACGTTTGATGATTAAAAATTTTTTACTATAAAGACGATACTATCAAAATATTCTTTACTTTAATGCTTTATCCAACCCCTTGATGTATTATTTAACTGGTCTTTTATGAACCACCAGGATAACTATTTAAACAATACTTTAATACACGAGTTTAGGAGCCCTGCTTGGCATTGTATCTGTGTGTCTTGGTATTATGACTCGCACTCCTCATCAAAATATGTTAAGGATGTTAAGTACACAGATGAGCAGAGGTCTGGCTGTGTTTAATTTGGTGTTTCTATCGCACCACCATCTTTAGTAAATATACAAGTTCTGCTTTTCCATCCTCAACCTAAATTAAAATTAACGCATACGATTGGGATAATTTATTCATATATTACTCTTAGGTGATGTAAATTATAGGACTAATATAATGAGTTGCTAATTTTATACAGGCAGTTTCATAAACACTACTAGATATGTACTTATTACACAAGTATAATTTCCATAGCAGTCTTGATCAAATTAACAAAACCATAAGACAATTAGGTGGATATAATACGTTCCAGATGAAAAAATAGCCTCAAATGTATAAATAACTTTATTAACATGCATTATAATTGATGTATTAATATGTTTATTCCTTTATGTTGGCACAATGCCAATAAGGGAATATCTTATAAAGATTTAAAGGAGCAGTTTTAAATATATTTCTTCAGCCACTTTTTCATAAGTGCACATTTGCCTGTTTCTCAAAGAAATCAGCATTTTGCTATTTTATTTATTTATTAATAAATGACATTATTTACAGTGATAAACATTTAAATTTAGTTCATTAAGAGGGAAAACCAACCACCCTACTTTCCAGAAGTGGGGAACCCCCAAAGAGCCTATTTAGGTAAACCAACACTATAAAATTTAACGTCAAACTCATAGCAATTTCTGACTCTCCTGTTTCTCCTAGTTTTTTTAATTCACCTTTCTGCCACACAAATAATGATTACATTCCAATTGAAAAAAGTGGTATAAAACACAGAACTAGCATTGGCTTATTTTAATGGTTGACTTTCGTGTTGTTTTACATTAGCATTTTCAAGATACCAGTAATAAAGATGTAAAACTTATTTATCTAAACAACAGACTAATTTAATATGTACCAAAAAAAAAGCTTTTTTTTTAACCTTACAATTTGATAAATTGATTAGGAATACATGTTTTCAACTGATACATTGTTGGAAGATAGGTTGGAAAGACTACTACTAGATGGCAGTAATTATTCTAGAGTATACATGTATTATTGTGACATTAAAATGAATAATTACTAATTATTAAGTGTGCTGGTTGGGAGAAGTTTATTTAAGGTTGAGGTTATCTGTATTATCAACCAGCGCACATACTAACTTAGGCCAAATTTCATTTTTCGACCACTAGAAAAGTTCTTAGATCTATTTTCACATATTCACAAGTCAAGTCATATGATCTGCTGCTGTCACTTTTTGATAGATATGTTCTGTACTGGTAAAATAGCACTAATTATATAACCTTCATAAATGTTAACAGCAAGGAAAAAAGTTTGTATTTTCTAAAAGGACTTTTCTATAAATGTATTAGTGTAGCTCCAATCTTAGTAACCGTATCAGTAATTTCAACCATCGAAGAAGCCGCTGATGGATGTAAAAAGCTAATGTGTAATTGCGTTTTTGTGTTTGCCAACAAACGCTAGTGTCCAGTTGTATTTTTGTGTGTTAAATATTTTACTCCCCCCAATACCCAGGTAAGTGGTGATTCATCCCTCTTACTTTTAAGTTAACCATGATCGTTTTATTATAAGCAACCATTTTATAAATATTAAAAGTTGGCAGCAGAACATTCGACTGTATTTTAAAAATGTAATGTAAATGTATTTATTGGACTTGTGATTATGCCATAAAATAGGTAACATACTCGGCTACTCTATGATGAAAATAAAACTCCAGATTTCAACACATATTTTATCTCTGATTACCTCCACAGTTAATTTTGTTCCCAAGAGAAAATCTTGGTTTTTCGAACACCCATCCAAAAACAACAAGCTATTAACTCCACAATGTCTCCTGTGAAAAATATAATATATTTATTATTTGGCCAGTTATAATAATCTATGTGTAAAAATAAGATTTTTGATATTTACAATTTGGCAAATATGAAGCCAATGTATTAAAATGTTTTTACAATCTCTTTTTTGCCATTTCTTAAGAGGCTTTTTTTTCTCTCATATAAAAATATAATTATATTCAAGTACTCTGAAGATTGATGGCCTTTGTCAAAATTTGAAGTACAAAAAAAAAATGCCTAAAAACGGATGGTTTAGTAGATAATTGATAAAAACTGCTTGAGTCAACAATTTTCTGTGCCGTGGAAGATTACACAGGTGGAATCTCATCATTTTTATACAAAGACTAGAAAGTTCAGGAAGACATTTCTAGGCCGCTCTCTTGGCGACTAAACAGGCGGACACGCCCCGAATGGAGGGTTGCACTACTTATCACTTCCATCCATCTGTAGGGGGAAAAAATACAATCAATTAGTAACTTCTAACATAGTTTTTGTTAAATTAAACATAGGAAAGAAGATAGAAGGGTCAGGCCTAAACACTTACCAGAAAACTGTAGGCCTAAAAGTTCACAATTAAACACACAACTAAACAAATAATTATGTAATTTTCAGGGTACAACAATCCCCTTCTTCAGCAGAGAAGAGTAAAAAAGAGAGTAAAACATTCTCCTCTGCTGAAGAAGGGGTACGGGGGAGGGGACTGTTGTACCTTGAAAATTTCGTTATCATTTGTTTTGCTGTGTTTCTAAACGTGAACTTTTAGGCCTACAGTTTACTGGTAAGTGTATAGGCCTTGTCCTTGTATCTTCTTTTCAATGTTCAATTTAAATTGCCATTTGGCGCCATTTTCTTTTCATAATTTATTAAAACTAATGTTTATACAGATTAATCCTATGGAAATCCAAACTCTGAATCAAATAGGAATCTTTACTCACTAACGCGAAATGAAATAGTTTAAATGTAAGTGGTTCAAACCGAATCCAAATCCAATATTTTACGATGCGAATATATATCTCTATAAGGAAAACCTCTTTTCGCTTTATGAGGTAATTATATTATATTTGGAAGAAGGTATAGGAGAGGTGGATAGGTCGTGGGAATGGGCGGTGCCGATCGATTTTCTTTAAGAGGCAACCATTACCTCTTTGTCCAATGGCAGCAATGTAAAGTGTGAACTGTGTTCTTCTTTTAGGGATTGGGCGGTGCCGATCGATTTTCTTTAAGAGGCAACCATTACCTCTTTGTCCAATGGCAGCGATGTAAAGTCTGAACTGTGTTCTTCTTTTCATTGTAAACGCCATGCTGTGTTTGTTCCTTTTATATGTTTCTATCCAACCTTCCTATACCTTCTTCCAAATATAATACAATATTTTATGATGAAAATGTTTTTTTAAATATTACAAAATTAACAAATTTATAGGGTCAAATCAAATAATAGATCCTTGCTAACTTGTTTATAAAGTTAGATGAATCAAATTTTTGACTTTTAGATTAGTTTTGAACCCTATACATATATATATATATATAGTGCTGCAGCAGGGTTTAAATATGTAATAGTTAACAAATATTTAGGTCGGGTGGTTTTATAGACTTTGTGACCCATCGATGTGATTATCTTGAGCTATCACTATCATTGAAGACAGACTGATATAAAGCTAATTAAATTTAAACTTACCTTCCGAAAGTGTATTCACTTTCCGCTCGGAAGAAATAAACGTGATTTTTAAATTGTAGTTTGAACACAAAGTCCTTATGAATGGAGTCCTTTTCTGAAGGTGTGTTGACCGTGTAGCCCAGTAAAGGTAGACTAGCCAGTGGGAAGTCATCCTGAAAAATAAAGTTAACACGATGAAAATCAATGATCATATTTTTATAAGTTTTAGGTATAAAAATTTTTCCTGGTGAAGAGTAAAGTGATGGTAATGACAAGGAAGAGCATAAGGCCTAGAATAGCTATAATTTTGGATGGAGTAAACCTGATAAATGTACAGTGCGTAAAATATCTTGGAAGCGTGATTAATCCAAAGAGTGGGAGCAAAAATTTTTTAATAACGATGCATCCGTTACTATAGGTATGAAGTATGCTCCATACAGCACTTCCTTACACTTTAGGGGCACTTCTCTTTTCCATAGGACTCTTACACACCTGTAAAAAAAACCCTCTCTTTGCTGCCCCCTTTTGCCTCAATCACACTACCAAGATACTTTACGCTCTTTGCTTCTTTCAAATCTACTTCATCTCGTTATATCACCTTTCTTAGTCTTGTTCTCTGCCTTGTCATCACCATCACTTCACTTTTCGTCATACCAAATTTCATTCCACACTTTTTCACCTCCTCATTCCAACTGTTCCTCTACTTCCTCTTCCCTTTCCTCCATACCATCAAGTCATCTGTAAACATCATTGCTTTTATTCTCTCCTCACCCAACTTCTCTGCCACTTTATTCATGATTATTTCCATCACTGATACAAATAGTGATGGTGAGAGGGCACTTCCTTGACTGACTCCATTTTTTAATCGTCACATATGCAAAAGAAACATGGACATTGAATGTAAGAGAGACTAGGAAAGTGAAGGCCATGGGAATTAAGCTTGTGAGGAGCATGTTAGCTGTCACGAGGAGAGACAGGATTAGGAATGAAGTTATTAGGGAATTCGTGGGGGTACAGGGAGTACATGAGATAGTAGAGGAAGCAAGACTGGTATGGACATGTAATGAGGATGTTGGAGTACATGAGATAGTAGAGGAAGCAAGACTGAGAGGGTATGGCCATGTAATGAGGATGGTAAATGAAAAAAAAAAAATCTCAAGGAGAATGATGGATATTAAGTATATTTGGAAAAAGACCACAAGAGAGACCGAGAGAGAGATGTAGGCATTTTATTAAAATGATCCAGTAAAAGGCTGGAAATAATTGATGCTGATAATGAGTGCTATGATTGGAGCTGGCATCAATTAAAACATCTTTTTTTAGAGATCATGATTAAGATACAAATACCATAATGAGGGTAGCAATAATGCTACATACTTGAGTAAATTTTACTAAAAGTGTCCTAACATTTTTTATTATTTTACTTTCTCTCCCTTTTGTGTGGATAGAAAACATACAAAAGAAAGAACACAATATGGCTTTTACAATGAAGAGAGGGAAACAGTTCACAATCTACATTGCTGCCACTGGACAAAGAGGTAATGACTGCCTCTTGAAGAAAATCGATTGTTACCAGCCAATCACCTGACCTAGGTTTCATTCTTTCGAAACTCGTCAGGAGGGGGTGTGAAATGAGCAACGCAATTCCTAAAAGAGGGAACCAAAAAATGAAAGGGAGAAAAAGGAAATTGGTAAACAATGATAGGACACTTAGATAGGAACATGTAAAAGAAACTAATAACATAAAGGAACAAAGGAAACCGTGTTGTAATCTGTCAAGAGAGGCTTGCTACTTTCCAGATTAAACAGAGTATACATTTAGGGCCAGTTTCATAGTCAGATTCAGTACGCCTCAAGTGCGGCGCTATACTAAATACAAGACGTCACCTACCTGAAATTGAATGGAATGGGCCAGTTTCATATGCGAAACTAGCCCATTCCATTTTGGTCTAGGTAGGTGTCGTCCTGTATTTAGTATCGACTCGCACTTTAGGCGTACTAAATCTGACTATGAAACTGGCCCTTAATATATAATATTTAGGGTTTAAGTGATTATTTCACATTAATATTCGTACTTGGAAGGTTTTGTAGAAGAAGAGGCAGAAATTCGTAAACACCACCCACAACTTCTGCCAACCATTGCTGTTCTTGAACTTCCGGAGTAAGTATCCGCTCAGCTGATTCTAAGACAAATAAAATAATAAATGAAGAGATGTTTTTCAGAACAAAGCATCAAGACATAGTAGGATACCTGGCTATGAGGAACTACACTGATAGGTGCTTCTCCAAACGGTAATTTAATATTGGTTTTCCCATCCTCTTTCCAGGCAGCTGATGCTAGTTCATAAAATTAACCTTCCACATCCTCTTTCTTTAAATTAATGCTCGTTGCAGATTGCTAAAATGTGTAGAAAGCCACGTAGCACTCTTAAAAAAAATTCGGTACAAACTGTTGCAAATAAATATAGACCCTTAAAATAAAAGGCGTGTCGAAAACAAATCATTTTATGACCTAGTTGTAAAGATAGGATAAGCTATTGCATAGTGTATTATTTTTGTGCATCTTGTCTTGGTACTCATTCTGGCTATCCACATAAAATTTACGAAATTACAAAAGTAGGGATTAGAAGTAGAGTGTATAGGAAAAGTAGCCCCATTTGTGTGGAGGAAGAGTGGAAAATCATTTAGGAAAAATAGCACCCTAAGAGCACCTGACCAAGAATTTAGACCCAATCTCCCCCATCATTAGCAAGGCTAACTACTTAAAGAGTGATGCTTTAAACCAGGGGTTTCCAACTTAAAAGTGCTCGATAGCCACAATTGAATCCACAAGTCTTAGCAGCAGGTCACATCATAATCGGATAATTTTGTCAAATCATGCAAAAAGTGAAAACGGGTATTTAATTGTAGTGGTAGTTTAAACATGTTTAATTATATACTATATTTGAATCATCAATATAATACAGGTGACGTAAGGAAGAAATTAAACATTATCATTAGTTGGATCTTTCATGGAATTTTCCTATGCAAGTTAAACTTTCTGTTTCTTGGCTAAAAAAAAACAACAATTTTACACTGGAGTGATTTTCCAAAAAACTTTGTGGGTCAGAAAAAAAAAAAGAATTGCAGGTAACCAGTTGTAAGCTCCTCTTTTAGACCATTAAATCCCCGATGTAGGTCATACAATTACTAAGAAGTGAATCTCAAAAAGTGTTAACATATTTTGTATCTTTAATGACATTGCTGGCATAGACTTTAACCCTTATAGAGTCTTTACAGATTTGCGCTAGTTCTGGCGCTATCCGAAAGACATGGTGGGAGTACATTATTTAACTATCGCTAGGGCATTCCCCTTTGTTATACAACTTTATACACAGATAAAAATGATTCAAAAACACTCCACGACGTCATTCTGCAATCGAACCATGCCGACATAGTGGCAACAGTCTGTTGGCTAAGATAGTGCCAACTTCTGTGTACAGAGAGTTTATGTACTAAGCACAATAAACTCTCCAACCATTAATATCAATTTTATAGACCGGAGTCACTATTTTTGTTATTAAAATAGCTTCTCATTTGTCCTCAAGAGGCTGAGATGAGCTCGTTACAAACCCATAGCTTCACAGAAAATATGGAAGCACCGGGGATCGAACCGGGACCTCTGGATCTGTAGCTAGGAACTCTATGACAACTAGACCATAAAACTGATAAAACAATCTGAAAAATAGCTTCATAAATAACAGTTTGGTGGTTTTCCGAGTACAGCCTTACAAAAACGTGCCACTTTTGGCAAACAAATCTGGTATAGGTGTGGGTCTAAAAGGACTAAGAAAGAAGAATTTGGGACGAGTGGTGAGAAAGGGATTCTCTATGTCCTTCCCACTTCTTCCCCTTGTTTTGTAATATTACAGTGCATTATAGTTTGTGTTGCATAAGTACCTCAACAGCTCTTAGCTGATCTCCCATACTGATGCTGGTGTTGCGATGCCAACACACATGGACGGTGGTGTTGCTGCGTTGAGAGGACGCTTTCTCCCGGTTAGAGTTGCCTTCGTCACCGCACTTGTCAATAACTTCGTCTGATGAGCCTGAAAAGTTTAGAGACACAGTAAACAATCATACAAGCTGTATAATCAAACTACAGTTCAAGTGTTCAGGCTGGGAATAGTTGATGATGAGATGTAAAGTCACATGATTTGCAGGTATCACTATTTATAAATAATTTCATCACTCATAAAATAACACCTATAATATAGTAAAATGTTATCAACATTGAGTTAGAAAAATATGTTTTTATTTTTTATAGTGTCCATTCGTAAGACTATCAAGATATATCATGATGATGTAACTAATAACTTTCTTGAATGAAGATATCTATCTCTGAACTCTATTTCTTTATAAGGTTGAATTTAACGTGGAAATAAGAAAATAACTTAAATAAAATGGTTAAGGAAAGCAATATAATTACAAATAAAAGATTAACCACAAGGATAACACATTGCTTGCAATTGAGAGGTACATACTGCAAGATTTGAGACTCAGATACTGAAGTTTGTTGTCGCCCTTCTCTTTAGCCGCTTGAATGGCAGACGTCAAATCTTCCAGCCATTTGTCTTTCTCTTCCTGGGAACTAGCGGCTACAGTCAGTATCCTAGAACAGTGATAACACTCCCTTAACAAGGTTGGATACTCACTGCACAAATTTGATTATGATAATTTGCTTCTAAATATAACAAAATATACCTCAAATAGTGAAAAGAGTTAACCCATTCCCTGCAGCGGGCGTTGAACAATGTCTTTGTTTTCCCAAACGTTCCCTGGCGCGGACGCAAATCGACGGTTCATTGCAATAAGTTATTGTAATGCCATCTATCAATGAACCATTGTACTTTTAGCCAGCCTGATTACTTCACATTGAAGCTAATAGATGAGGCTACCGGTTCAACGCAATACTATGACCAATAAATAAAGCAATAAATGAGAAAATATGTGGTGAAAATATGTGTCAGAATGGAGTATACAAGAAGAAAAATCGCTGCCGGTCCTGCGTAGATTATTATGCTAAACACGCGCCAGGAAATAGGTTAATATTTAAATCCAATGTTTATTTCTTTTGTTTATCCTTTATGTTAATCGTTACTTTTACATGCTCATTTTTTACAGTGCCTACTGTTATTATTTACCAATTTTCTTTTTTCTCCCTTTTTTATGTCTTCAAAGAGTGTTTCACACTCGCTCCTGATTATATCTGATAGAATGAAACTTTGGTCGAGTTATTGAGAGGAAATGATCGATTTTTTACTAACGAGGCAGCTATTACTTCAATTGTGTATAGTAAATTAAAATTTTCTTGATTATCAAACACGAAATCTATCGTTCTGTGTTCAGATTAATGATGCTATCTTCTCTCTGATGATGTCATGACACGTGATAGGTGTATTGCGGTCATTTTGTGTAATGTTTTGTTTTTAGAGTGATGCGCAGTTGTTTCTATTTCTATCAAGATGTATCCTGTTGTGAGCCGAATAAAGTGTATTTATTTAGTAATATCTCAGTCCAGTGGCAGCAAAGTGAAGTGTGTTGTTCTTTTGATTGTAAAATCCAATTTGTGTTTGTTCCCTTTAATTTGTTTCTAATGCTGTTTCATACCCAACTCATTAGGTTAACAATCATCACCAGTAATAGATAGGACTTAAGAAACGGACATTGTGAACGTTTCAATGATCTTTTCAAATCGACTTATTTTATCATCAATATAAATATTACTACAACTTTCTAATCTTGATAATTATACATGTATTTTATTAAATCTTTCAAAAACAAATTTATTTAACTAATATATACAATATTTTATTAATAGAGATAATGACATGCAGTTTAAAAAAATACTGCTCTCGAGTACATTTTTTCTAAACGAAGGTTTATATTATCTAAGACTTGAATACAGTGAAACCTCTGAATAGCGGACAGTTTAAATTTCCCCGGCAAAATAACATGGGCTCTTTTAACAGTAAAGCAATTTCCCAATAACAGATGCGGACACCACTAATGACGCATATTTAGCATATAAATTACTAAGTAGCGGACAAAAATTGAGAACACCAGTATATTATTGTAAGAATGTCAGGAATGCCATTGTGCCGTGTGAGCAGTCCCGCCTTCTCCCATTAGGGAAAGTTTATAAAATAGCCTATATTTTGATGAATATGGCACTTCAAGATTGAACCTCCCACTCTTTCTGAGCCATCAACGTGAGTTGTTCCAGCGGTTTAGTTTGTACTCATGTACACATATCGTACAGAAGATCTACACTTCAAATTTCATTCTATCTGAGTATTGTTTTGTGTATTATAAAATTTGTTCAGTTAGCTATATACAATATTTATTCATTAATCATAATGTTTCCTGTATACAATACTGCACAATGCAGAAATTAGAGTGTTGTAGTTAATAGACAAAGTTAATATACACAGAATAGGCCTTTAAGTGCATTTAGATTAAACTGTGTTCAAGCAGGATGATTTTGTAAATTCTTTTAAAGTTATTTCCCCAAACTACAGAAAATTCTTAGTAATAGACATTATTTTGGTCCCGGAAGGCGTCCTCTACTAATAAATTTCACTGTATTGAGTTTTTATTTAGGCTTACACTTTGTTTAAACATTTGCCAAATTTTTAACTTATTGCTAATTAATTTTACTTTAAAAAATAGGTATAATATGTGGTTTAGAGAATAAATTATATACTATGTATATTTAACCAACTTTTAAGACATCAAATATGACCATTAATTTTTTAGTTTATTAATTTTATTTTTTATTTTATTTGTTCCATTCAAAAATCAAGAAATTTTATGAGCCAAACAAGTGTAAGAACTTTAAGGTGAACATTGATACTATAAAATATGACTAAACACACAAATACTATACAGTCCAGTGAGATGTAACTTTCCCTGTGTTAGCAATAGGTGTCCTTGCAATTATGTATTTAGCTAAATAAAATACTTCATGCCATATTTACTTCATTTCGTTGTACCTGTTGCCACCATAGATATTAAAACAAAAATTTGCCCCCATTTTGTTTTCTGCTTCCTCCACAATGACTGCCCTGAGGGGCATTTGGCCGTGAACTTTAAACTGCATGCTCGGCTGCAAAGAACGATTTGTGTACAGCAGAATATCCGAGAACTGGAAGAAAGAACAACATAATCTCATAAAATAAATAATTATAACCACTTAGTTAGTGAATAATGGATCTTCAATGTTGAAACTAATTAGAAGTATGTGAAGTCCACTTTTTATTTCATACTTTTATCTATTTAGCAAATATATTTCTGTATTTTACTACAACTAGAATTGGGTTTAATCCATTAGTTTACAAATCCAAATCTCGAATCCAACTCTCCAATTTACCTTCGAATCCTGAATCTCAAATCTAAGCCGTTAACATTCTTTCTTATAATCCTGTCATTATAACATAAATACAATCAGTAAAGAGATAAATTAATGGTCTGGTCCCTGGTTGTTGTAATCATCCTATAATTACAATTGGTACTGAACCACCAATATGCAGTATTAAGGCTCTAAAACAAATTTTACTTGAAAAATTGAATTCTTTTTTTAAAGATTTAAGTTTCAAATTCAAAATTTTCTTGAATCCTTAATTATTCGAGGGTCCCATTCCTATTGTAAATGTTGAGGAATCATAATCGAGAAAAACAGGAATTGTGTAATTTGTAGTTGACAGGCTCATGAATATTCTACTCGATGCTCACTAGGAAAAACATCCTCTGCTGGTACCCTTTGCGAGAGTGTTTGAGTAGGCAGCCTTGGCGCAAGAAGTTTCTGTCCGTCTGTACCAAACTGTCAAACCCCGAGACGTCTCGCTGCAGCTCGCACAGTTGCACAAAGTTCTCCTAGAGAGAGACAATCAATGACATGTAACTGTCAGCTAACAAGTTTTTATATCCAAAGATGTAAAAACAAACATAAAGTTTGTATACACAGGCTGGGAATTGAAAATGTCAATGAAGTTTCATCTTTTTGTTTCTATGATACAAATCTACAAAACCAATAAGAGATAGCAAATCTTTTTGAACAGAAATTTATAATTATTTGTTAAATACATAACTATAGCAGAATTCTGGGAGGAAGAAACTTTTAGAAAATCTAAACACTATTATATTTGGAAGAAGGTAAAGAGAAACAATAAATCCATCTATCCACCTATCCTTTACCTTCTGCCAAATATAATTCAATTGCCTCATAAAGCAAAAAGATCTTTTTCTTATAGAGATGTATAGAAAATACAAACAGATTTTTTTGGTGGTCTACATAAATATTATTTCTTCGTATTAATTAATATTATCTCATATATACGCGTTGCACGTTTCACACTCCCTCCTGATAAGTTCCTGTAGAATGAAACTTAGGTCAGGGGATTAGACGGTAACAATTGAGTTTCTTCAAGAGGCAGCCATTACCTCTTTGTCCATTGGCAGCAAAGTAAAGTGTGAACTGTGTTCTTCTTTTCATTGTAAAAACTATTTTGTGTTCATTCCCTTTTACATTTTTCTAGCCACCTTTTCTGTACCTTCTTCCAAATATAATACAATTAACCCTCTTATATAAACCCTAAGAAAAGAAAAGAAGGTTTGCACAACTGTTTCACTGACCGATTGTTTAAGTATCACTGGGACACACAAGGTGGTTTCCGACAGTTTCTGCTGGGCAGTATAGCAGTCATCGTAGTCAGGAGCATCCTTGTCATAGTGGTTCAGTAACCCTGAAAAAGACAAAATTATATTAAAAAAACAGTTGGTAAACACAAAATGCAAAGATATGCTGCAAATGGTGAATGGTCAGCTTATGGGTTTGCATCGAGACCAGCTGCACAAAGAAATTCATGTTGCACGCTATAATATATTATAAGTGTGTAAGAGACCTGATGTGTAGAAAAGAAGTGCCCTTGAAGTGTTTGAGACTGTTGTATATGTCATACTTTGTAACCATAGCCACATATTATGTGAGCCAGTGCAGAAAAAGGGACATAGGTTGGATTTTTTTTTATGTTTTAAAAATTCTGAAAATGGCATGTAAAAATTATTCCTATATGTGGAATATGTTCAAACTTCCAGTGAAGTTTAAAAATACAAAATACATTGTCTGAGAAAACGAGAGTAAAGATTGGTCACCATCTGAAGTACAGGAATGGAATGAAGAAGTGTAAGAGTGTGGAATGAATTTTAGCACGGTGAGGTGTGGTGAAATGATGGAGTAGAAAGGTGGAAGAAGAGAGGATTTAATGAGAACATCAGGGAGAGTTGTTCTATAGGTGTGTAAGAGACCTGCTATGGAAAATAGAAGCACCCTTAAAGTGTAAGGAAGGGCTGTACAGGGCGTAATTTGTACCTATTGTCACATATGCAGCAGAAACATGAACAGTGAATGTAAGAAAGACCAATAAAGTGGAGGCCACGGGAATGAAGTTTGTGAGGAGCATGTTAGCTGTCACGAGGAGAAACAAGATTAGGAATGAAGTTATCCATGGAGGCCATGGGAATGAAGTTTGTGAGGAGCATGTTAGCTGTCACGAGGAGAAACAAGATTAGGAATGAAGTTATCCTGTTAAGAGTGGGGGTGCAGGGAGTATATGGGATAATAGAGGAAACAAGACTGAGATGGTATAGGCATGTAATGAGGATGGAAAAAGAGAGGATGCCAAATGATGGAAATGAAGTAAGCAGGAAAAAGACTGTAAAGAAGGCCAAGAAAGAAATGGGAGGAGCATATAACAGAAAATGTGCAAGTGAGAGGAGAATAATGGAAGGAAGCAATTAAAGGAGGGATAGACCCAGCCATAGAATGGAAACAATTGATGGCAATGATATACATGAAAGGGGGTACAGGAAAGAGGTATAAAAAAAAAAGAGATCAAACACAATATAGTTTTGACAATGAAAAGAAGAACCCAGTCCACACTTTAAATTGTNACATGAAAGGGGGTACAGGAAAGAGGTATAAAAAAAAAAAGAGATCAAACACAATATGGTTTTGACAATGAAAAGAAGAACCCAGTCCACACTTTAAATTGTTGCCACTTGACCAAAAGGTAGTGGCTGCCTTTGGAAGAAAATTGATTATTACCGCCCAAACCCTTGACCTAGGTTTCATTTTAACAGAACTAATCAGGAGGTAATGTTAAATGGGCAAAAAAATAAATAAAAAAAATAAGTGTGAACAATGACTCTGAATATATATCTATAAGAGAAATATTTTACATAATTTGGTATTGCATTCTTTCTTTTAACATAAATTCTGTCAGAGTTGTTTGAATTGACATTTTTGTCATGTTTCTTAAAAACATTAATAATATAATACATTAGTTTTAAAAAGGTCAGATAATTAATGCAACACAACACACAAAAAAAATTTACTTATTGGTATCATTTAAACTAATTGATTCAAGTAAATCAAACTATATAAGGTTAATTCAATGTCATATTACCAATAGTCTCAATAATTTTTACTATAAAACTCTTTAAAAAAATCACATCAAACTAATTTCATAAACATGAAAATAACATTATCAAAATAAATACAGTTGGTTTAAGTGATAGTCTGACATAGTTTTGTGTTACAACATTAAAAGATGTGTGTAATTGTATAGAAATCAAATAAAATAAAAATTGCGAAGAGAAAATAAAATAATGCTATTTTAAGTATACAAACCAAATTCAAGAATAAAAGATAGTTTTTTCAAATCTTTGAACAGATTTTATTTCTGTGGAAAAATGTTGCCAAAAATTAATATAAATTTTGTGGTACAAAAGTTACCTTTTTATCTCTTACAAAATAGTATTAAAACAATCAGGAAAATAATTTAATTGAAAATATAGCTTACTGTCCAAGAGATTCTGATAATGAAGTAACCTCTGCATGGGTTTCAGTACAAACGATGTGAGGGGCAGATAACATACTTTCTGCAGCTCAAAATCTCGGTAGAGCTGCTCAAACTTTTTATTGAGTCTGAATGCAGTGTCCAGGCGCTCGAGGACTACAAAATGATTTTCCAGGTACTGGTCATACCGCTGGAACATGGCACATAAACCAGAGAGTGTCAGAGTTCTTAAATCAAGCTCTCTAGTGCACAATGAGATGATAAAGAGAAATTGAAAGCCTAAAATTGTAAAAGAATGGCGTACTAGTTTTTTCCCTGACAATATTCCTTCACATACTGAAAAACAAAACAATAATTTATGACAGTGTTTGCCAAACTGTGGTGCACATACCTGCAGGGCAATGCACCATCAGTTTTTTAATGATCATTAAATAAAGATTTTATGAAAGTAAGTCTGACAAATAAATTAAAAGAGATTTTGACGTGTCATTGACTTTTATCAGCCTCTGCTACAGCTTTGTTTAATTTACTAAAAAAGCTATAATATGATTTGAAGTGACCATTTATACATTACAAGATAGCAAGTATCCGTAGAGCTGAAGGAGTACGTTGGTTAGGCCCAAAAGGGATACAAGATTGGAAAAAATTTGGTAAACATTGGATTATGACAGTGAAATATACACTTATGAATTATTTTTTTTTGTAGATGCTATGTCATGTTTTTAATTTAATATTCTTAGGTGCAAGGGAAATATCCTCATTTTATGCATTTTCTTGTGAAAATATTTCAAGCTGGTAAATACTAAACAAGAACACAAAATAATTATCCCCAAAATGAAAGTATGTTCAGTGTAGTCAACAATGAAAGAAGATAAGAAGGGCAAGGTCAACATACCCGATAAATAAAGACCAAAGAGGTCACATTTAAAACACAACAAAACCCATTTAATGTGAACTTATGGGCTTACATTTTTAAGGTGGGGTGGTCCGGAAATGCAGCTGGAGTCTCATAATTTTATAATTATATGGAACAAATTTATTTGCACAAAGTAAATAAAATATTACTTCAATGGATGTGTTTCGTTTGAATTTCTATACATGGTAAATTCAACTCTTCTTGAATATTTGTAATGGGGATCAAACCCCACGAAACTCATTATAGATATTCAACTAATGTTGAGATCTCTCGGTGTATAAAATCAAACTAAAGGCACCTATAATTCATTCACGACCTTAGTTTACTTGAATGGCAGTAATTTAGGCCATATTTATTTGAGGTTGGGCACAAAGATTATTTATCGTTTTATTACAATTAAAAAAATTATTATTCACACCACTTTCACAAAAGGTTTAACAAACATGGCTTCAAAATGGCGACCGATGAATTTAAACCATGTGATTGAGCGTGACGGAAACAAGTTCTTTACAATAATGCAACCACGCAGTGTATAAAAATATTTTATTCAGTTAAATATTTCGAAATATGATAAAATAATCATAGAATAATTTATTATATATAAAAAAAATGACAAGTATTTTCTCTTTTCCAAGTAAATACAATGCCTGTATTAAAATGTATTAATGTATGCACTATATATATTACATATGATAGATAACATTCCAAAACTGAGAATAAGTACTTTTAATTATGTTTAAAATGTTGTTTCGGATTTGGTAAAACGAAATTATTAAAAGTTATGAAACAATGTAAGAAAACCTAGGCTTATGTTATTTTAAATATAAAATTTAATTAAAAACCTTAACATTTATAACAAAACAGTGATCTTGTACAAGTGTTGGCAACCCAAAACCTAAATATATGATTTCTGAACTGTCATCTAGGTAAAAACCTATCATGAACAAACTTTAATTAAGCAGCCTTTTATTTAATTTGTTCAAAAATGTTTTTTTGTCATAAAAATACCAAAACGTTGGCCTTAACTCATGTTCACGTCCATCCTATCTTAAGGCCAACCATTTTGTGGCATTTCTCCTCCCTTTGTTTATTTATCAGTTAGAATTCATGTGGTTAATTTGTTAAGTATGCATGTACCCTTAGTTTAATCTGAACGGTAGCAAACTTACCTTGAACGGTTCCACTAACGGGCACTTATAAGATAAGGCCATCAAAGTAAGATTGTTATTTTTCAAGGTGAACGAAGTGTATATGCAGATAATTTGTTCATTCTATCAATTAAAAACTATAAGTGCTAGTTTTGTAGAATATATAAAAATCTGTCATGAAAATAAACACATAATCTATCTTACTGGAAGTGCAGAGATATTCTTGTAGATGACGTCCCCCATTCGCTGATGGTCTCCCTTGAAGTGGGCGTTGCTTCGCCCTTCCCACGAGGCCAGCCTCTGCTCTATTTCCCGGAGGAAGTTACAGTGAAACTCATAGATTGGATCGATCAGGGCAAACAGAAGGTTCAACACGTCATCAGGCATCTCATCCTCTTCCTTGCTTACTTCATCACGAAACCACTGTCGAGCAAAAAAACAAAATAAATACACTAAGTCTTTGACTTAAGTAGTTAATTCGTTCTGAAAAGTTTCCGCACAAGTTGTGAAAAAAGGATAAGTTTAAAGTCGTTTAAATACGATGTATTTATGACATTTATGTTAGTTTTAAAGGATAATTATAGCTAATTCCTTAGAAAATCATTGTTCCCAGATTTTCTATACTACTTATTATATCAGTAAAGAATTTATATTAATTTAATTTGTAACTGAATCATCATCAATTATTTTATCCTTTTAGGTGATGGTGAGGAGAGGTGGGGTGGGGTGGAGAATAGACTTTAAACCTCCAGACCACCCTTTCCCGATTAGATATGGCTATGTTATACTAATTCTCAATCTGAACATAAGGACGTTATTAAGAAAGAATTCCCGATGTCGTAAAAAGAGTGGTTGAGGTTTCTAAATTAAAATGTCTTGAGCCGTAGATTTGCACAAAAAATGATCACGAAAAGTCTGGACTTACACTGGGCTTTACTAAAAACTAGAGGGTGTGTGAGTACTCAAAAATTTGAGTTCGAGATGAGTTTTAGTAGCATCTTTAGCTTGACTCAAAGATTTTTACGAAACTCAAAAAATTTGAGTACTAGACATTTTCGATCATTTTTTTTTTCAAAGATTTCTATTTTGATTAATTTTATTCAATTTTAAAATTTAATTTCATTGAAAATAGAATCCCTTAATATTTACTTTTGTGTGATGATAAACTTTTTCACAAAAAATTTAGCTATAAAAATATATATTATTGTACTAATTTATGTTTTAATGCATGAATCTATTACAGAAATTCAACTGAAAATTATTTCCAGTACAATATTGCTTTATATTACTCGAACTCAGAAAAAACTAGTTTTCGTTCAATATAGACTCGAGGTGAAAAATGTCTACTTGCACACTCTATCTACAAACTGCTGTGATTTGGACTAGCAAAGAAGTTGACTTGGGTGATTTCTAACCCGGATACAATGTTTACTAAAGTAAAGATAATTTTATTAATTAATATTAAACATAAAGTTAACTAAACTAGAATTATGTAAATAATCTTAAGTGCTTAAATTTGCAATTTGATGTCTTTGGAAACATAGTTCTCACCAAATTTATCACTTCTAAATCTTTCTTAAACGTTCGTTCAGTCATCAGTAACTCCTTCGCAATGAAGTAAGCTTTGTCGGTTGGATATTTCTGAAAAGAAACAAAAGAAAAAATGGAGTTATAAATTGCAAAGACAAGATTAATTTCAATTAAGTAAAAAACGACAACCTGGACGTGGGAATCAATCCGAGAATGTTTGGCCTTTAGTGTCAAAGCTATAATAATAACCATTTTGTACGGAACCGAACCCGGGACCCTTAGTTTAGTAGGCAGGCACTTACCGACTGAGCTAAGGTGTCAGATATAGAAACCGAAATAAATAAACAAAAAGAGTAAATATTGATAGCTATAAGGTTTGTGTGTAAAGCACAGAGAACTAACTTTTCTTCTCATATCCACCTCGCCTTCTATGATCGTTTTGGGCATCACCAGTTCATCTTTGATCGACTTGAGCGGTGTCAACTCCGGAGATTTGGTTCTATCGAGATTATCACTGGAAAAACATAGAAACCAAACCATCATTAGAATGCTCAGCATAATATGTATATTCAGTGAGAAATTATTTATTCACTTATTTGAGATATTTAAAGTGCACCTTCATAACCAACTGATTATATCAGCACATGACTTACAAACTAATTTAACTCTAGAACAGACACAAAATCAACATGAAATACCTCAAATCCTTAAAGTAATTTTAAAAAATATTTATAATTTAAATTTGTTTTAAAGCTATAATACTGCCTATTAATGGTTCTGAATCAGCATAATTATTAAACAAGCTTAACAACCAAGCCCCGGACCGGTAATTTAACACTTAACTGAATGTATGAATGTTATTATGAATGAAATATTAGAGGTAACGCTAACATTTATTTACTATTTATATTTTCTATTAATCTATTACTATATTTATATTTCCTCTGAAGTTCATTATTTTTTCCAAGATTCAAATTTGAATTCAAAATGTAGGATTTGAGAGTAAAGTGAATATTCAGATTCGTAAAATAGTGGATTCGACCCAACTATAGATGGGTCGAATCCACTATTTTGCAAATCCATCTTCATTTTACTTTATTATCCAGAATCTTGAATTCAAATAGAAATAGTAACTAAATGTTAACTTTTTATTTGTTGCTAAAATACGTTTATTATAACATTCATACATTCAGCTAAGTGTTAAATTAATGATCTGGGGTATGATTGTTAAGTTTTTCCTATAATTATGTTGGGACTGAACCTCAAATAATCAGTATTAGAGATATAAAAACAAATTCCAATTCAACATTTTGAAATCTTGAATCCGATATTTTCTTGGATCCCTGAAAATCATGTAGATCTTTTAAAAATTCAAAGGCTCTAGAATGCAAGGATCCCATCCTTACCCTAATCTCTCATACCTTATGTAGTTTTTTGAGATAACTCCATTGTGATGTGGTGTGGAAGGTGTGTGGAATGTATTGTGTTTCTCCTGGGGTGTCGGAGATATTTGGACCTGCACAGAAGTGCGACTCTCGTCAGCAGAACCATCCACGTCATCTGTACCTGCGAGCAAATAAACTACAATCAAGCAGATATTGGGTGTTTAATTATCAAAACATGGTCTAGGAGCAGCGCTTCTAGCTTTGATTCAGGAGAATAAAGAAACTGTATCTAGTTTTACATACGATGGTAGTTTTAAACATTCCATGGATACCGTTATAAAAATAGGTTTCCATGTATATTATACGTAAATAACGGTAATTTTTTTTTTATTAATTGAATCCAATTCCAATTATTTTTTGTCTCACCTGTATAAATAAACACACTTGATTGCTCTCCTATAAACATTAAAATACTAAAATTAAATTTACCCAAAACGTTATTTATACGCAAGTTAAAAATAGTTTTTTTAAAAGAAACTAACAAGGCTTCAAAAGTTTTACAACTGATATAATTTGCAGATTAGGTTAGTTCGGTCAATCACAGTAAGGAGACGTTATTATAAACTTCAGATTCACAGAAACAAAAGAATGAATATTAAAAGTGTGAACACGCCTAGAAAACATATGTGGGATCAAACCAAGTAGCCACTGTGCTGATGTAACAAACTTGATAAAATAATAGCATGTTATATACAAATGTATACTCTGTTTACCATAAAAAGTAGCATTCTTACCTTAACTGATAACATTATGGCCCTATCTTATAAGCTGAACCATAGTGTAACCTGTCAAGGTAAGCCTTTACCTTTAAGGGTAAACGAGTCGTGCATAAGCTGTCATAAATGTACAAAGGCAAGGTTTAAAAACCCCTTTAGAGCTTTTAGTTCTTTTACACATTTCCAGGAAACATTGTATCACCCACAAAATTAAATTCATAAAACCTTGGCACAATATATAATAGTGACAAAATTTCCTCCTCAAGATTTTGATCCAACTAAGTTAATTTTGACAGTAGAAATTACTGCCAACATGGTTGACATTTCTTTGCCAATACAAACACATTGGAATAAATATCATGAGAAAAAAACAAAAAAACAAGAAAAATAGTTCTATGAATGCACATGCAACATATCTGCTGCATAAACTTATACAATCATGAACTATTTAAAATATGTTTCATGATTTATATAGTTTATTCGAAACAATTAATAAGAAAACCATCTTAAGAATACAATTTTATGCTATTCTTAAAACAAAAACTTTAATTGTAGCGTTAATTGAAAAGAAAGAAAAATTAACTTTGCTCCTATTTATCATCGGTGTGTTTAGAAATATGATTATAGTAGTTTTTAAGTAGACTTGTGTAAATATTAGATTTGTTGATGCTACTAGACCTTGCTGCGCTGATAAATAATCTCCTTTGCCAGTGACATACCAGGAAACTGATCAAAAGAGTATTCCAATATTTCAAATATGATTTGCCAAAAACTTGTGTTAAGTTGCGCAATTATTATTGTTGGTTACAAAGAAAAGCTTAAGCCACGGGTATTAATTTTTTGAGGAGCATGATAGCTGTCACAAGGAGAAGCGGGATTAGGAATTAAATTGTCCAGGAAAGAGTTGGGGTAGAGGGAGTTCTTGAGATAGTAGAGGAAGCAAGGCTGAGCTAGTATGGACATGTAATGAGGATGTTGGAGTACTTGAGAGAGTAGAGGAAGCAAGGGTGAGATGGTATGGACATGTAATGAGAGATGTTGGAACACATGAGATAGTAGAGGAAGCAAGACTGAGCTAGTATGGACATGTAATGAGGATGTTGGAGTACTTGAGATAGTAGAGGAAGCAAGGGTGAGATGGTATGGACATGTAATGAGGATGTTGGAACACATGAGTTAGTAGAGGAAACAAGACTGAGCTAGTATGGACATGTAATGAGGATGTTGGAGTACATGAGAGAGTAGAGGAAGCAAGGGTGAGCTGGTATGGACATGTGATGAGGATGTTGAAGTACATGAGAGAGTAGAGGAAGCAAGGGTGAGCTGGTATGGACACGTAATGAGGACGGAAAAGAAAAAGTTGACTTAGGATTCACCATAAAGGATATAAATAGCTCTTAAATTAGCAGATACCTCAGCATTGATACATTATTTGAGTCATGTGCGAAGAACAACTCTTAGCCCTGGCTGAACATGAAAAGCTCAGAGTTGAGATTAGTGATGTATTAGGCCAAAAGGTTCCAGTTTTGATGCTTTTGCTGTGAATTTTTTGCTATATGCTATAAGGCATTCATTTCGAAAGAGTGATCGTTCAAAGTGTTTGTAGTACTATTGCAATAGCTATTTTTTTAGCACCATGTTTTACTACCTGTTTGGGTTATACACCTATGTACTAATTACACTGTGTTAGGGATAAGAAAGGTTTAATTTAGAGGAAATGTGCTCGAATTTGCACGGAGGAAGACTGGAAAACCATCCGAAATCCGATCTCCCCATCCTCAACAGTCTAGCCTCTAGCCTATTGCAAGATCCTGTGGCTACCAAAGTACGTTGCAATAGCTATTGATTTGGATAAATTTTTAAGGTAGACATGGCTTAAGGTGCTTTCCTAACCACACAAATGTCACATACACCCTAGATTCACGCTTGTGTGAAACCTACAATTTTATAAGACTCTAAGATAAATCGGCTGGAGCAAGCATAGCACAACCAAGCGGCCATTTGCAATAGTAGAAAGCGAGATAGATTTGATGAATTATTTTCTAAGGGAAAATACTACCTGGATATTAATTTTGGTTTTGTTGATTGAATAATAACAATAAATCATATTAACATGACATTTGGTTAGAACTCAACCATATTTCTAACATATCAACTAATTAGGACCATTAAAAAAATTATAGATATTATTTTAAATATATAGTTTCAGGTTTGTTATGTTGGTATTATTGTATTCATAAATATTAAGCAAATTCAAGTTTTGTGGCAATGCAAAAGCTAGCAGTCCAAATAAATCTGCAAATACACTTAAAAGTAAATTAGAATTTATTTATTTAAGAACTTCCCCCTTCATTATAGGTTACTAATTTTTTTTAAATCTACATAACACATTTTTATGTGTCTTTTATATTTAGTTTAGAGAACAAGATTACATTTATCGATCACAATAGAATGTTTTTCTTTTAAATATTTTCCTAAGTAAAATATCAACTAAATTATACAAATAAAATTAAATTATAAATAAAAATGCATAATAGATTATGGCAGAAACTATCCATCTTTTGAAGATGCCATGCTTGGTGTAGCATAGTAACACTTGGTTAAACATCAAGCAGTCATTACAATAAGATTATTAAATAATATTGCAAACAATAAACAACAGATATAGAAACACATTGTACATCATATTTGGCACTAATATTTCATTAAAACAGGAATATTTTGAAAATAATATTAATATTGCTATATTTAAAATGTAGGTATTTAATTTATTTTATAGCGCGTTTTAGTTAGATTATTCACTTGGTAGCTGAATCAAAATCTTTTCCAATTAATGATCTTGTGAATATAAGCAATATTAATAGTGTATTCTAAACAATTAATTGGTAGACATAAAGATAAAATTACTTTTTAATTGATATGCTACTATGGTAAACATATATCAAATAGTGACATGCAAAAATGTCAACCTAAAAATAAAAAATAAACCATCGGCAATGACTACAAAATAAGTTTAAAATATTTTAACTAAATTTACTAAATACACATAAAGAATAACATATCTAAATATTTACCTCAATGTAAAATGTTCCAGAGCATATATTTAATCATATCTAATTAAAAAGTAGAACTATTAGCAACAAAAATTAAAAATTAGAACTCACGCTTTACATATGCAAAGGATTGTATTTAATTAAATTTAATCAACTACAAAATAATAAATCACATTAAAATCGGTAGAAATGAACATAAATGATCCACGTGACATTATTTTAAGAGACATAGACATGCAGATGGTGTAAGTGAACTCACTAGTTGATAAGTTAAGGATGACAATCTTCACAGCAACTATGAGACAGTCGTAGAGCAGCGAACATCCATAGCTTTGGGCTTTGTGGACTCACGTTTGATTGACATCAGTTTCAATAAAACCTTTTTGGTAGCCATTTGTATTCTACACACATCTTCTCCTAAACTTGTGAATAGTTTAAAATTGATATTGTGGTGTTAAAAAATATATATATATATTTATATTATTTTATTTATTATTCTTGTTCTGTATGAATATACGAATGAATTTAATGTAATTTAATTTATAATATATATAATGTTGGGTGCCAACTACCAACCACTTTTATTTTGTAAGGTAGGTAGATTTTATTATTAAATAAATATATCCTCCATAAACTGTTCAGCAGTAAGACGAAAACCCTTTCTCTCAAGACCCCTGGACTTTACCTTAAGTTTTAACTCAAGTTGGACACTTACAACCGAAGACTTCCTGAAGCAGATTATTATTCTTGCCCGGGACATCCAATCCACTGATAATATCTATACATGGGATTCAAGTTAAAAAAAAATACAATGTACATTGATATAATAAAAAAAAACTGACACAATTAAATTTAAAGAGTGATTGTAATTATTGTTGTAAATGATACCCTTAAATAAACCCTACCTAGTAAGGCATGCCTCCTATGTTATAAAATTAATAGAAGTATTGTTGAGCAATACTTGAAAATGTTAAACTCTCACTTTAATTGTGAGGATAAAAAAAAATTATTTGTTATGACACAGAAATATTTCTTTAAATAAAATAACCGGATTTTAAAAAAAATATATTTTATAATATGTAAAAAACATGTTATAATTCTTTAATAAACAAATATTGTTGTGAGGTTGACAAACAGCAATATTTATGGTACGGAAACTGAAGTTATTTACAACTGTTCTGTAGTATACCCTCTTCGTTAACTAAATGTCCAACACTTCTAAACCTGAAAGGCTAGAGGGATGTTTAAAGATAAAAATGAAATAAAATTGTCTCAAAAGCGTTAAAATCGCCTACCAATAAAAATAATAAACATGGCGGGTTGGCAGTTTATGAATCAAAATAAAGAAAGATGATTTAATATAGTGAAATAAAAGTAAGTAGATTATATGTATAATATATATTTCAATTGTAAATGAATAAATAATGAATATTCGAAACTTTAGGAGTTGTGAATGAAATTTAAAACAAACAGTAAAATTGTCAAACGTTATTATATATTTGAAGAATTGTGTCAAATGACAATTAAATTTATATTATAAGTAATACTTTTAGCAAAAACAACATCACAATATTATACAGAAAAAAAAACCCTACTCTGATTATAATAAATGATCATCAAATAGTACCAGGGAGCTTAATCAACTACAATTATTTTTAGCGCTGCGTTTCACTAACAGTTTGGATTGTATAGATATGTACTCATACTACTTACGTTAATGTGTTAGAGATGAGGAAGGTTGCATTTAGATAAAGTGTACCAAAATTGGTGTGGCGCAAGAGTGGAAAAACCACACTCAGCATACCAGATCGAGATTCAAACCTCGATATCCCAGTCTTCAGCAGTCTTATCTACTGTTATAGTAGCGCTTTGAACTGTGCGGCCACTGAAGTGGGCTGTATGAAATTGTTGGTGATAAATGTCCCTACAAGTTTACAATACTGAGATTTTGTGAATTTTAACTATCCTTTAAAATAATAATCTTCTAGATTCTAGATTCTAGCTTTTGACGTGAATACATCTTTAAATTTGCTACCATACGGGGGCAATCCAAAAAACCTAATGATAACAAAATCGGGGGGATACAGTTTGGTGTTGTAGTTTCGAATCTTTCCTCTACATCCAAAATTAAATTATACCACTGGATAGCTAAATGATCAAAGAATTCATTATGATAAGCGAGAACAGTGACACATCGCGCGCGGTGGAGGGGGAAGCGCCGCCATTTTGAGGTTATTTTGCTGCGTATCGAGATTTGCAATTAGTATAACTTTTGACTCTGAGAAGCTACAATGTTCGTTTAAGTTTAAATGTATTCACGTACAACACACGGCTGTGTCCATGACACAGCCACACCCCATTTTTTTTTCTTCTTCTTATGATAAGTATTTTTTATCTTGTCTTAACACATTTGAAACTAATATTTTAACAAACATATTATGTGCAGCAAACTTTTGATACCTAAATGAACCTACACTTTGTTTGCCCTGAAAGGTAGCAGTCTTACCTTGAAACTATGACCTTATCTTATAAGCTGGGTCGTAATGGAATGATGCTTGTTACCTTTGACAGTAAACAAAGGATGCTAACTTTTTTTTCATACAAAGACATAAAACTACACTAGTATTATTTTAGGTCCTATAATTAGGTTATGAATGTGCTCGGATTAAAGAACTGGGAAACTCAACTTTCTCTAGTAAATGGAAAAATTAACACAAGATGTGACATTTATAAACTATTTAATTTAAGAATTATAGGAGTTTATTTAATTTACTATTTCATGAAGCAAAGTAAGTAGAATCATACATAATTTAAAATATTTTCTTTTGTTCTCTGTGGTTCACATGCTACATATTTGTGTAGCGTTGAAAACGTTAGTGTTTCGTAAATATAATTAGTTGAGTTTTAAAGATGGGTCAAAAGTGAAATGGTTGTCGATTGTTCCAAGGAAACAGTAATGAACTAGGATCCAAATGACGAGGTCAAAGCTAAGATTTGACCAAATGCATTGAGAAGGGTTTAACAATCCTCTCTTCTTGCTAATGCAAGTTCATTTCCTCAAACATAACCTCACCCCTATAACCTTTGAATTGATCATTTAAAACCTTGGGTTAAACTTAAGATGTACAAAAATAACTGCTTAGCATTAAAGGGCATTAATGAATCTTGTATATATTGTTGCTTTTGTCGTACAGCAAACAAAGACATTTCCCGAGGTTCCTAGAGAGCCCCGAATCTCTTTTACCTCACTCGACATCACACCATGTGAAAACAAAGGCATTTTGTACCCAGTTTGACACGAACCAAACACGAGTATAGATAAGAGGTAATTGTGTGATGCTTTAAGTCATAGCCAACTTAAAGTAATGCATAATTACCGCCAAGATATGTTTTAGCATATCTTGAAATAAGTTATTATTAAGGTTAGTTTCTATTTAAAAATTAATCAACGTGAAAAAAGTAAAACTAAAACTATG